>VXBL01005515.1:596087-663967 GCA_013400195.1 Aramus guarauna | reverse complement strand
TTTTTTTAATAGCACCCATTTAGCTGGTTCCACTTGAAATACACTTCATAGTACTAAGCTGGTTTGGAAATACTGAAATAATATGGTTTAAAAACTGAATCCAACCTTTAATTGTCAATTATGTGTGTATTTTCTGTCTCAGAAGTTCAAACAATTTGTTTCTCAACCTTTGAACTTTCCTTAACATCCAGATTTTTTTCATTCTTCATGCCTAATGAAGATGGGGAGAGAGAAAGAAGAGTGGACATGCTAAGGTCCCCAGTATCCCAGTGGTTCTTTCCTACTTATCATAAGATCTTACAATTGACTAGGACTACGACTAGGACAGTATCGGGAGATTGTCTGGGAAAGGCTACCAAAATATCTGACTAGTGTTCAGAGAACTGGTCAGACATAAGAGTAAGGCAGCCATCTAGAAATGTCAGGGTCCTGTGTGCACCAAAAGACTCTGCAGTCTTTTCCCCTTGCCCCTCCCTAGCTTGGAGGTTTAATTGCCTGTCCTCAAGGTCATCTTTGATGGAGTGCAGTTGTATGGTTTTGGATGAGGCTGCAGGGAAAAGAGCAGTATGAGAAAGAGTTGTGAGAAGCCTCATCCTCCCACTTTGCTTGAGACCTACACCTAAGCTGAGGCCTTCGCCCTTGCACCTTGCAGAGCTATGTTGCAGGTAAGCCTGCACCTGACTGGCTTGACTTTCTGGCTTGATGTCAGACCCACCTCATCGTTATGGGCTTGTTTGTCAGTCACACCGCTATTGGCTGACCCTGGTTGACATCACTGGACCCACTCTGCTCTTTTTGCTCAGGTTCTGGGGGAACCACAGCCCTTGTGGGTGAAGTTACAGCCCTGTACTTGCCTTGCTGTCAACCTCAGCTCACCTTGCCTTGCAGACCAGTCTGCTCTTGCTGCTTCCTGACCTGAAAAAAACCACATTAGAAATGGGTTGTATGACTCTTACTCCCTTTAGCATCCAGAATACAGGAATTATCTCCTGTAAGATGAGGTAATCATCTTCATTCTACCATGCACAGAGAGCACCTTTGTATGCAAAACCCTTCACTTTCTTATCAAAAACTTTATAGACAGATTTTTATTCCTTTCATCCTGAAGCTAAAGACATCAGAAAATAAACTGATAGGAAATCTTTATACCATTATCTTAAAGATCCAGTGAAGAAAAAATAGGAATTTATTTCTCTGCTTGGGAACACAAAAGCAGAATCATTGAAACGTGGATTTTTTTTCTTGTTTACATGATGGAGAAAGAGGGATGATAACAAGGCACATCCAATACCACCATTGGCCAGGCGAGCATAGTGGGAAATACCATAGAACTCTCAGCTCAAACACCAGCCTGGCAATCAAGAGCCAAACAGTGAGTAGTGTGAATAGCGATGGAAACTTTAGACTAGATTTTGATGAGCCAGTAGTACTAATAGAATATTCAGAGAACTGTTTCTTACATTCCCTTTTCTACGACAAGGAAGCCTATCAGTTCAGCCAGATCATCATGTATTATCTCTTCTCATTTTACATTTTCATCATTTTAGTGTATTAATTATAAATAGAAAAATATTTTCCAGGTTGTATTGTGTTAAATATGAGTACAGAATAAAAATACACAGGATTGTTGTGAACTGTTCCTGGATGCTTGGGACTGATTTTACCATGGAAAGATTATTTCATCTTGAAAATTGAGGTCTTACTTTGTATTAGTGTTGCACTGATGCAACAAGAATGTCTTACAGTAAATACCATGGGCTACAATTTATACTGGGAAAATGGGAAATCTCAGGCAAATGAACTTAATCATAACTTGCATTTCTAGGGAAACATACCATTTCAAGATTTCTGTCTGTAAATATCAACTTAATGCCAATAATCAGTTAAGTGTTTTAGACACCTTGAAGAATATAGTTATATCCATGGAAGATGGGTAAAAGATGCATTACCGAGTGCCCCAAGTAAGAAAATAGGGTCTTTTCAGAAATGGGTGCTGGTAGACCAGTATCTACAACACTTCTTTAAATTACCCTTTTTCTTAATATCATTTTGAAATTCAACTCAATAGAATAACTTTGTTTAGTTAGAAGTTACGGAGAACGTGGCATTCAAGCAGATGCTAGCAGTGTTCATCTGCAGAAACTTGCTAATGACAAGCTTCATGGTAGTTTTCATATCAAGTTTAAGGTTCCATTTACTGAAATTTACAGCTATAAAAGCACTACTTTTATTTTTGAGAAGTATTGGACATAGCCTTCATACCTTCCATATTTGTGTCGCTAACACTTGTTTCACCAAAATTTCTGCAGCAACATGAAATTCTATCAATCAGGAGGCTTTTTCCTGTCAAATCTCACTGGGATTCTTTCACCAGTCCTGCCAACACAGTGATGTAGGCAGTAGGTACAAGATTGACATGAAACTAATATACAGCTCTATTTGCCCACCACCACATCACACATACTGCTTGAGCCCACTGTGATCCAGTGTTTAGACAAAACAGAACACGTAGCTGAAGCTGAACACAAGGTTAATGCTGAAGTCAAGGTTAATGCTATGAGCAGAGAATAAAGTCTCTGTAGAATTTGTAACTACTTTTGTCTCCTTCTTCAGATTTAAGCCTGAAGTTCAAGATTTCTTTATTAATATTTTTACATATGTTTTGCAGACAGACCAAAGTTTGCTCTACTCTACTGTGAGGCTGGATGGCTTAGTTTAGCACAGTGGTGAATAAAATACACTTTGCTTTCAATCTGATCTTACTGGATTAAAAATAAGCAGGAGCCACTGTGGATGTATGGCTTTTGCTAGCAACAGGCTCACATCTGGCTAGAGCACTGTGGATGGAGTAAGCTCTGGTGTGCCTGCAAAAGATGCCCCATATGTAAATAAATAGATATTGTTTATAGATTAGACTTTCTTCTGTGTCCAGTTGCTGAGGAGATTCTGTCCATTCCAGGCAAATGCTGATGAGGCTTTGGTTCTATTTAACATTAGTCTCCTTTCTCCAGATTCCATTAACACATTTGTTGCATGAAATTGTCAGTAGCCACAAAACTCCATATCGGGGAGCAGCTAGAGCAGGCTGCCCTGCAAGGAAGGGTAGGGGAGCCAGAAGCTGAGCATGATAACAAGGCAGGCAGAGGTCTCACTGACAAAGGTCCCACAGCACCCGAACAAGGTGAACAGAGCAGGTCCGGTGGGAGTAATCTGCTTCAGCCAAGAGTGCAAATCACTAGTCAAGTTCTTGGTGATGAGGCAGGTCCAAGGTCAAGCTGGGAAGCTGAATCAGCAAGTCAGGGCCATGATCGGGTCCAAAGACAGTGACCTGGGTCAGACAGGGTCAGTGTCTCCAGCCAAGTCCACAGAACTCAGAGCTCAAACCAGGGAGTCAGACCACAGGTCAGGGTTAGGGTTTGGATTAATGGGGTACCTGGCTAGGTATAGGCATGGTTGCAGCTGCATCACAGTGTAACTTAAGCAGGAACCAACAGTGAGAGCCTCAGCTTAAAAGCAGAGGGCCCTGCTGAGGTTTCTTAGAAGTCTTTTGGGGACACCCTCAGGAGAGGCTCCTTCCAGCTGTTTCTTCATAACGTCTTTTATTAGCAAGGTGATCTTGAGTGCAGAAAGATGAACTCCTCAAAGGGGAAGCATGTACTTAGGACCCTAACGGTCCAATTTGTATGAGACGCTGCAATTAATCTTCAAAGTAATATTCACTTTTCTACATTTTTTTATAAATACCATGTTTTAAGATAATAGTCTTGCAATAAGCTCAATAACTTGGTCCTCAAATGAGCAAGACCTCACTTTAAGATCTACATGGAGACCATAGTTAACAGGAGTAAAGTTCACTTCTGGAGAATTTTCTCAGAAACATAACAAGACTGTGAAAACAAAAGTTACATTTTAATCTGGGTTGTTATTTCTTTAGAAAAAGCATTTTTAAGGAATTATTTTTTTTGGCCTTCCTTTTGTAATAGAGGTATAATTAATCTGCCAGCCAGCAGAGTGAGAAAAAAAGCTACTCTCTGCATTTTTTGTTCATTTAAAATTTCTTTTTACAAATTTTTGTTTCTCATTTTCTAGTTGTCTTTGGAATTGTCCCCCTGCCTTCTCTGTCTTCTTGATGGGTATATACTTACGTACTGAACTTTGATTTAATTATTTTTTTGCTGTATGCATTTGGGCCTTCTGAGCAAATTTGTGCTGATGTACTTACTCTAAGTGTTGGTATTGCATCAGATACCAATTCCCTCAAAACAGACTGATGGCCCATCTGGTTCAGTATCCTGTTTCCTGTAATGGCTAGTAACAGATGCTTGACAGGAGATTGCAAGAAATCCCATACAACCCAATTTTGATACATTTATTCATTAGGGTATTGTTTTCTGAGTTAAAGGTGGACTTTGTAGAGTTAATATGCTTTTATTTGTAAAAAGGTATCTTACCACATAACAGTGATTGTTCTTTATTCAAATATATCTTCAGCCCTTTCAAACATGTGATCAGTCCTTTTATGAACCATACTAAGTGATCACAGTCATCACATAACTCACAAAACATAACTGTTTTGTCCAGTCAAAATTAAAAGTGTAAATATTCAATCTTATGGATTTCAAATTATTTATCCAGGTCATTAGTGGGTCAAATACTTGTTTACTGCATCATTTTTAGAAAGAAAAATCGTACAAACCATCAGAGAATACATTCAAGATTAAACAAGCATATTTGTGCAAATTAAACAATAACTAACATCTGGAGCACCTGGAATTTATTGAAATCAAAGATCTGTTATTCAGAAAATATTTGAAATATCTTTTCTCTATATACAACCAGTAATAGCACTAGTATCTCTGGAATATGTAGATGAGTCATTTTCTCCATTTTAATTTTATAAGTACTGCCAAATTAGCACATTCTAGTCGTTATGTCAACAATACTAAGCAACTAGTATTGCATATAATATCCCAGTTGCCTTATAATTGCTTATAGGTAGAGATTTTTTTCTTTTCACATCCCTGTGCTATACGTAAACCTCCAGGTCATTGCATCTGCCGAAGTGTACACATTATAAATGCCAAGTAATGTGAATGCTGAACAGATGGTTTTGTGCAGACCATTGCTATTCCTTGCCCCTGTCTGCAGCTCTGTTTCAAAGCAAGAAGAGCTGAGACTAATCTCTTTTATTGGCATTTCTTTTGTTTTTGTGATTATATTAGAGTTAGAGCTTTTAATTATTTTGTGGGACTTGAAGGGTTCCGTGTCATGGAAAGTTCCCAAAAGTAGGTCAGGTATCACATGTGTTGACAGCTTAAAAGAGGGCACAAAGATGAGTTGCAATAGATGTTTAGGAAATTAAACTGGAAGCAGCCACAGAGTGTGTGGTTTTCTTGGCACTAAAACTCTCTACAACACAGAGACTTTAGAAAAAACAACCTTTTAGTACTGATGCTTGCCAATCTTACTTAATCTAACAGTATACAAACAACAGAATATGTTTACAATTATGCAAAACATGTATTTTAAGTTGAACTGGGACCTTGCTATTTAAGGCAACTTTCCATCATATATTGTTTTGTAAATTAATAGCACTCTATGTTAAACTATAAAAAATGTTTTTAAATATATGAAGATTCAAACTCAGGCAGTCAAAACTTTCAATATGGCTGATTTAAAGGTGCTTGCAGAAGCTTAATTCTTTACCATCATTCCTCTTGCATGCCATTGTAATACTTTGCTTAATTAAAGCATCACAAACACTGGTTTTCACAGGACCCTTGTCACATTCCCTGCAGAGGATGGACAATACTTTCTTAATGAGCATTTATTCAGAGTTTTGTTTTCTGCTTATTGTTCAATGTGTGGTCCTATGCCTTTTTACTGTGCATTATTCAAACTTTACTTAGAAGACAGAATTCTTTAACGTCTTTTCTGCAGCATTCATTACTGTGCTGTTTGGCTATTTCATGCAACAGTTAATGTATATTCATTTGGTCCTTATGACAATGAGGATGATCTCATTTTACAGGTGGGAAATTGAGACAGACAGACAATAAAGGGAAATCAATCTTTTAAACTAAGAGTCCCAACTCTGAGAAACCCATCTTCAATTCTCATATATAGAATAATTTATATGTTTATTGCACAACTACTTCTATTGCAAATGTGACTGCTCACATTCAAGCAAATCAGACCTCCAGGAATCAAGCTGAATCTCTAATTTCAGATCCCCTGCAAAGTTCTTGGCTACTTAAGCCATTGAAGTAACTGAAATACGTTCATACTCTGTAAGGACTGATGGCATGCAAGTCATGGTTAATATGTGAATTTCATCAGTATTTCATAGCAGTGAAATACCGGATTTTATTGCATACTCTGAAAATGGTATTTGCTTTGTATTTCTGCCCATATCCTCCAGACCTTACTCCTTCCCTGCTCTCCAGTTCCTAGGCCACTATATTATGCTGTTGTAATGATATTATATACTGTACTTTATTCTATTATTCTTTCTTCTCAGTTTTGTTCACTGTCTGAATAGTATAATTCTTAGCGATCTTTATGGTTTCTAACCTCAGTCTCTTATTTAGTCACTTTCACTTCCCTTAGCTGCTTTAAGCCTCTTCAGCACCAGCTCCCCAGGTTTCTTATCAAGTAATTTGTCTGACCTTTATCTCTGTATCTTTCTCATCCATGTAGTTTAGGTAATTTACTAAACACAAATAAAATACTGTCTGTATTATACCAGAGCTTAGCCCCATTCCTCCATTAAGCAATTAGTAATAGCAATTGCAGCAAAAGTTCTACAGCGTGTTCCCAATATGGTGCGTGTTCAGTCAACATCAATTGTAAAATATTAGAAATTTAGTTCTTAATAACATTCCAGTCAACGTGCAAGTTTATTTAGGTCTTATATAACAGTGTCAAATTTGGGCAGATTTTCGTAGGGGCAGCAGAAGGAGCATTACTCAACAAATGCCATCGCCTAAATGAGGAGCTCTAAAATACGACAGCTACATATAGCAGATGTGGGTTTTTCTTTAACCTTTTTCTTACAAGAAACTCCACTGTTCTGGGTGAAACTTAAAAATAAAACAAAACAAAATATCCCAAGACAAACAACATTCATGCAAAATTTTATCTCAAATACATAAACAGTTTCAGAGTGATTAGGCATGGACAAATGGTATTATAATTTGAAGTTTCAGGGAGTTTAGTAGACAAGCCTGCCGCTTAGAATTCAGTGTTACAGGAATTCATAAAAAATTATAATATACCTGAAAACTGGACAATAACTGAAAAACACAGAAACTAAGTGTAAAGATGATTAATATGATCCTAAATAAAGACTAGGAATAAACCAACCACCAGTTGGGCTTCTTCCTGAAAAATCATAGCCCTTTAAGCCTGAAGATCCAACCATTTTCCCAGAGTCTGAGACATCTGACCTCTACCTGTTGCTGACGTATGAGGTAATAAAGAAAAAAAGCAGAAATATGAGTGATTAGAGGTTAAAACCTGGGCTGTGATTAGCTAATGAGCCAATTTTTTTTGATTGATTTAGTCTTTGCAGGCTTATGGAAAGTTACTTCTCTGTCAGTAAATGCAGGCTAGACTGAACTATCAGAACATTTCTGGGAAAGATGGGATTATAGGATCACAAAGCTAACCTAGAATCCCAAAACTCTGAGCTAATACCCTTGTTCCAGTATGGATTCATTCTATGATCTTGGAGAGACAGCCAATCGATAGACTTGTTCCAAAGTGAAGTTAGGAATTTATGACACAATAGAATCTCTTATTTTATCAGTCAGTCCTACTCCACACACCTTGCTACTGTTCTGTGATGGGTATTCATGGAAAAGGATAACAATGCAAGTGGTAATACTGATTTTAATAGCTCATAAGGCTTCAGAATACATTTTGAAGAAAATAATAATTGAAGTCATGAAAGTAAATAATAAATGAAAGCCTGTAATTTTATTTTCCCATTGGGAGATTGCATCAGAGTAATCTGAAACCTTTCTTTGACAAGATAATTGAAATTTCGTATAAGGGAAATGTAGTTTGACTTTTCTGTAGGACTTCAGTAAAGTCTTTGGTATTGTGCCTCTAGGGAAGTTACCAGTGAAAATGAAGATAGGGATTAGTACAAGAATTGTCTGGTAAATGGTAGAAGGGCCTCACAGCACCAGTTCCCTCAGATCCTCGGATGGCTTCCTTCTGGTACTATGAACTTGTCTGATTTGCTTAAATCTCCCTAACTCTTTCCTTTTCTGTTGTGGACAATGCTTTGCTCCTGCAGACTAGTGACCTGAGAGCAGATTTCAAAAATAAACCAAAAAATTCTACTGTAACAATCTCTTATGATTTCTGTTTGAAGAACCGCATCTTTAAGATGGAATTAGAATTATTTTATGGAGAAACTGTAAATCATGTTTCACATTGAATAGAGAAATCACCTACAAGTTTATGTTTATGCACTGTAAATCAGCAGCTAAGCTGTTTGTTCTTTTTTATCTGCTGTTACAGCATAAAAGAATAGGTATAAACAGTCATTTCTTCTCTGTTTACTATATTTACATGCACTTATTCATTATAATTGTCAAGGATTTTAAAACATTAAATAATCCTTGCATACCTACATGATAAATTACTGCAATCCTCATATTTCTGTCAGAATTTGTTAAGTGTGCTTTGTCTTACTACCTACAACCTCTATTTAAAACATGGATTCTAACAGCAGATTATACATACGAAGTAAATTTTCTTTCCTACTGCATCTTGCAACATGAAAAATGAAAAATGTTCTTCTGATTCCATGGTTTGATTCTGCTTTTAGATTTGATAGTGGTTTTACAGAGTGAAAATAAAATTCATCATTTGAAAAGTAATTACAGTCTGTCACCCGCTGACCCAACCACAAAAACATTGGTAGACAGATATTGAGGTCATGGCACTAGTTATTCTGAGCAATATTTCCAAGAAAGGCATTTTTCTGGCTGCTAAAATCTACAACCTAACAGGTGGGTGGCATGCAGTCAGTGTGACAGCATTGAGTGTCATTTTATTTTCTATCATTACCTTAGTTGGAATAAAAATGTTTTCTTAACAGTTTATCTACCAGAAAATATTTTGGAGGTTTCTTCTAAGCTCAGTGTTAAAATAGATTTGTATGCTTCCATTCACACAATTCTGAAAATAATCACTTGATTCCTCCAACTCCACCATCAAACCGTGCTGCCACTACTGCTCACCAGTCTGTAGTTCCAACTACAGATTATGAAGATATTTTCCAGATATTTAGTTTCTCAATCTCTTTTTATGTGGATGGCAAGGGATTTTTTCCTGTTGAGTTGAGAATGTCTTTTTTTATTCCTGTCTTAGATTCTTTTGTATGGTGACTGACTAGCATATTAAGATACGCTGTTGTTTGCCTACATTGTTACTCAAGAAAGCAAATAATCCTTTGGTCATGTTAGGTTGAACATCAAAGTTCTACCCAGTACAAATTCATTTTAAGGAGGAGCTGAAAAGTTAATAGATTTGTGGAGATTCAATGAATATTCAATGAATATTCAATGAATATAATAAATAAAACAGCAACAAAAATATTTCTACTAAAGACAGGAACAAAAACTGATCAACAAAGGAAAGACTCAGCTATAAAATGGAGGAACATGAAACCCAGAAATAGCTACCTAGGCACAGCAACATTTCCATAAGTTAGTACAGAGCATTCTCAGAAAATTTAACATCAACTACTCCCTTACTGTAAAAAAATTTAAGCACATGGAACATAAAATGTCCGAATTTACTCGGGCAGAAAATGAGAGAGAAGAGTGAAACATTTGGCATATATAAAACAGATTTATTGTTGTCAAAAGATAAAGACATGAAAAGCAGCATGAAGATCTCACTGGGCTGACTGAATAAAGATCTGTCATGAATACAACAGAAAACATTTTAAAACAGAAAAAAATTAGTAAAAAGTATGTATAAAAGTATGAATTCTGCTCTGCAAATACTGTAATTTTGTTTGGTTTTTAAGAATGTGCACACCATGTAAACTTCCTGTGGGAAATTCCTACTAGGAAAATCCAAATTACGTATATCAGACACTTAAAATATAAAGTTTTATTTGGTTTACTTTCAGCAACTTATCAAACTGTTTCTACTACAGCCATCATGCCACCTGCAAGTTGTTGTTCACCACCCCCATTCTTTCTTGCTGACATGCTTGACAGAGAGCAAAGTATTCTGAAGTTCCATCTAGCTTCCTGCCAAGCTAATTTGTTTGATGAATCCTAGGAGTAACATCACCTTGTGTGTGCATCATTAGACATGTCATCAGACCTGTAACATCTCTGAATTGTTGTACAGTTATACTGAATTAACTTGAAATTAAGCTCTCTAGGTCAGTTTCGAAAAAGCTGATTCTCTAGAATTTTTTTACATTTCCACAACAAACCTGATTGGATTTTATATGAAATGTTCCAACTTTTGATATTTCCAACTAAATAATTTTCACAATTTGTGGTCCCTGACTTATCACGAAATCTGGTTCTTCAAGCTTATCTATGCGTGTCAGGGAAACATAATCTATATTATAGTCCACTGGTGAGAGATTCAAATTCAAAACAATATGAAGCAAAATATCATTTCAGAAGTATCAGTAATTGATGGATTTACTTGGTAATGAAACTGAGTCTGCTTATTCCAATAGTAATTAATTACTTCATAGCATGGAGGCTGCTGTGATAAAATAACAGTTAGTGCTGGGCTTTGGTGGCCAGTCTTCTTAGACTGTAGTAAATTACCATCTCTTTGGCAGATATATCTTATCTACAATATGTTCAATGACAGTGTCCATTCTTCTCTAACACCTAAAGTACCATGAGCGTCTGTAAAAAATGGCAGAAACATGGACTGTAATGGATCAAAATGTTCCCCCTTGTCCTCTGGTGAAATGAAATACATGGAAGTTATTCTTCAAATAGCCAAGAAGATTTCATCACATATTCTAAATGAAAATGCTGCAAGAACCTCTCAAAAAGGAATGTCTGTCATGCTAAAATAAGCGAAAGTGCCTAGGCAGGTTTGGTTTTTTTTCTGTTTCTGAAGACTATGAGCTACTATGATACCAAAATATTACTGGCATTAATCAGACTTGCATGTGTTTGTAGATAGGGTTAACTACAGGGGCTGTATTTACAGATACAGACGGTGTAATGCTTGCTACTATGTGTTGTTGTAGGTGCTTTTGAATCTAGAGCCAGTCTTTGATATTGTAAGAGAGGCTTGTTTGGACTAGATACACGTAATTCTTTGTCCTGAACCACACAAATATTCTTAAATATATCACCTATACGGCTAAAATACAGGCCTCCTTGTATATCGTTAGCAGCGGAAATAAGTTAATTTTGTGGCATACTGAAATAATTGAAATCAAATTGATATTTTGAATTTTCCAAAGAGACTTTGCAAGCCAAAGGTGTGTAATGGTTGCAAGGTAGGACAGAATTTGCTGCTTCACATAAAGCGCCTTTATCACATCGTTCATGGTACAAAATACCTTCTTACATCAAGGAAAGTGAGAGAAACATGAGACATCACCTTGGTCTTAAAAATACCTCAAAATCTTTCATTTAAAGACAAGGATATCCTTAAACATGGTCTCTCCTATAACTTTTTAACTCTGGTAAGTCATTTACGCGTCATGTATTTGTATCATTATTCAAATTTCTCTCTTGCATTCCATTCATAACACCCCTTAATAATTATTTATACACCTGTATAAATAATCAGCACTTGCACATGTGAAGAGAAATCACATCACGTATTGCTAACAGCAATAACTCTGTCCTTTTTAGATGTAGAACTGTGTTTCTTAATGCCCATGTTCTAATTTAATGCATTATTGATCTGGTTTCAAAACAATGTAACAGCTAAGTTTTACTTTTCAGTTAATTATCTGAAATGGCAACAACCATTAATATTTACTATTTCTAATTACTTTCTATATTTACTATATTTTAAATGTTGAGGAGGGAGCAGTTTACCATATACTATTCCAGGAACTGCAGATGAGAATAACAGAAATATTGCAAATGAAGATGACACTAAGGAGCTTGACTCCTCACAAAATATATTTTCACCACTTAATAGCTGATTTAAATTTATGTGAGAAAAAAATACTAAGATTGAGTTTTTCTTGAGTCTTTTTTGCTTGAGTCTTTCTGCAGGTAAACTGCTCCAGCATTTTCTCAAAGCAGTCTCTGAGGTCCACTATGCTATATACAAAAATACAGATGCAGTAGGAACTTTCTATTTTAACCACAAGGAAGCAGCTAAATAGTGAGCACAGTACCCTCAAAAACACTGTCAAGTTTTTGGGAAAACAGTAAAGAAGACCTTGAAATACTAATGTAGGAAAATACTTTTGAGGAAGAGCTTTGCTCTCTACAGTCCTTTTGACAATGGCTATGAAACCAAAGGAAAGAAGCTCCTTTATGAAACTGGTATCCTGTTTAACAGTAGTGTGACTGGGGAACTGGTCTGAAGTTCAGTAAGGAGCTTTACATGATGTATCCCTGTGGCCCACGGATAACGCAGGATTCTATTCCTTAAAACATTTGTTTATCAGCATTTTTATTATGCCAGAATGAGTGAAGTTTGGTTACCTTTGAAAAGTGTAACAATCTATTTCAAGCAAAATCAAAATATCACAGAAAGAAAATAGCACTCCTAACCAAGGGGATCTGACACAAAAGACAAAGCTGACTGCAGGTATAGATACCAGCATGAGATTTTAGTCCAATTAGGGATTGATGAGAATGAGAATGTCATACAGACAGCTCTAAAAGCATCTGAAACCAAGGGGTTTTGTACACATAACAATGAAAGCAGAAGAAATATCAGTATAGGCCTCAGCGTGCCCCTGGGTGACCCAAATTTAGGGAGTCTGAGGGGATTACATCTCTCTCCATACCAGTTTGCTTTATATCACTTAATGAAACATTTAAGAAAAGCTGGGTTTTTTTAAGAAAACATGAGGCCTAATCAGTATTCTGTGTGACCATCATTTTCTAACAAACAGCATGGAAACCATCTTCACTAGACAGACATAAAGCAGCAATTCTCTTTGTTATGTGCTGACATGGGCTGGATTTCAGCCTGAGGCTTGCAGTTTCTAATCCTAGAAGAAGCAATCCTTGCCTAGGTTTCCTGGGTTTTGCTGCCTTAAAAGCGGTTAGCTATCTTTTGCCTTTGGAGCTATGGGAGGGGAGGCTGTTCTGCTTTTGGGGCTTTTTCTGAAAGCAAATGAAAGAAAAGAACTGGATTACTTTCTATACATGGAGGAATTGTTGACCTTTATAGTTGAGACTTAACATTTCTATAATGCTTCAAGTTTTTTACTTAAAAAAACTTTGTCTTTTTACTATTGCTAAAGCATTAATATGTTGGGAGGAAGTCTACAGCCTTCATGCAAATTCAACAGCACTTGCTTCAGCAAGCGTTCTTGGTGGTGCTACCCATGTGGGTGAATGGTATGCACTGTTACAATATGCACACAATTATATGCATTGTGAAAGGACCTTTTTAGACTTCTTCACTTCATACGTTTTGGTTATGCAGAAGGAAACCTGGAATGAAAGAGGAAACACAGAGAGGAAATTGGATTAAAAGACGATTTTGAGATCTGAAGCTGTGAACACATTTTAAACACAGAATGAGTCATCTACATGTATGTGTGGTTTATTTATTTTCTTAATTGAATATCAGGCTGAAATAAACAACACTTTATGGCATAGCTTAATTTAACATATTTGACTATGATTATACTGATACAGTTGACTGTTAATCTAATTTTTGGTTTATAGAAGTACAGTTACCATAGAGATGTTATTTAGAATGAGATTCACTGTGAGAGATTCACAAATAGTTTTAATTTTCCAGCATATTTGAGGTCACATTAATATTTCATCAATGAACAGTCTGCACAACAGAGAATCATGACTTAACTGGTCATCAGTGATGAAGTGATAATATTTTCTTCACAATCTAAAAATGCACTATTTAAAAGATAACATCAAATGTTAAAGACAGAGACTGTTTCAATCAAAAAGAAAAATGTTTTCTTGTTTGTATTTTGTTCATCCCTTGCAGGAAGAAGAAAGCTTTTGTATCAGTAGAAGTGGATAATTGTTATTCAAGAGTATAATTATTAATATGGGCTTCCTACACACAGCTCAGTCAAAGAATTTCAGTTCAGATTCAGATTATTTAATTAACACTCACTGATAGTGGGGTACAGTTGTGATGCCCTATGTATAGCCTTGCTATCTTACATATTTTTGAATAATGAATTTATAATGTGATATGCAAATTTTGACTTTTTAATAACTGCTATGATAATGTGTCATCTAATTTGGACCACTTCTGTGTACAGATTTCTAGTAATGAAAAATTGCATTTTGGTCCTGTCTGTGGTCTTATCAGAACATAAAGTAAAAGGCTAGTAGTACAATAGTCCACTGCAGTTCGTAGACCTTATAGCTGAGATTCTTACGCATGACTGCCTGGAAATGAACCATAAATAACCATGGCTTGGTGAGCTAAAAACAGCACTATGCAATATCAAACAAAATCCTATATCTGAATCTCTTGTCTCATCTCTCATTACTAGTATAGACAAAGAACTGGACATGCAAAGGAGAAGGAGATACTAATTTTTCTGCATGCTAAAGTAATTTTATATTTTGGTAATTTCCTGCTACTTAAGATATGATTTTGAGATATAAACTCAAAAGATATTAACTCGGAAGATAAGGGGCAGAGCCCAGCAGACTTGAATATTACAGAAGAAATAATGAAATATAATATTAAGTATTAGCACTTTGTGTTAAAGTCTTTATTTTGTGGATTTACTATCCTAGGTTTGTAGCTAATCCTAACAAAAATAGTTTGAAAGGCTATAATAAATTATTTGTGTACAATTCAATTAAGCATTTGTGATTATATGAATTCGTAATGCTGTGTAATGTTTTGAATATTTATTGCATATCTATTTTATGTTGAGCATACTGTTATACCCTGTAGGTCATTTTGCAGAAGACATTTCATTTGAAGTGTTATTTCCTGAAGGAACAAGCAGAAGTATAGTTCTTCTCTATTACTTCTCTGTTGTGATAGTACCGCTCTCTGCTACATAGTCAAATATGTTCTCTAGCTAACATTTTGTCCAATTAAAATCAAACTGATATCAGGTATGAATGTAGGACCTCAAGCTAGTGATGGTCTAACTACTTACTTGCTTCATACTTAAAATGTTTCCTTTGACTCACAGTTACAGCCTTAAAATTGCAGGTAGGGAATCTGACTGTATATTGATCAAATGTGAAACTGGACCCAAAAGAACAGACTTCTAGGTCACATGTGCCTCAGAGACATTGTAAAACAGTGCTATTTATGTTCATTTAGCTTACCATATGCAAAAAATTCTTCACTATGGGGAAATATTTAACCTTCCAGCTCTTGGACAAACTGCAGTCTATTAACTGTCCATCAATGAATCTTCATCAAATCTACCAAAGCATCCTAAAAGATTGATTTGTCATGGAATGATTGCACACACAAAAAAATAGAAGCTGTAGAAATCTTTCATCCAAATGGAAGATATATGTCTTTTACAGTAGCTTCTCTAACCATGCACAGCAGCATGGAAATTTGTAAAAGAAATCAAATATATCCAAAAAAGATCCATCTGAAAATATCCCAGCAACACAACACTGAAAGGTATCCAATATGCCTCCTCTTTTGGGGGAATTAAAAAGCAAATAATCTGTAATGGATGTTATTCACCTTGGTTAGTACACTGCTGTGAGCTGTTCAGATGTGATTATGATAAGTACAATGTGAAAATATGTACAGAATAGAATAAAAATATTTATGAAATGAGCTAAAGCACCCAGTAAGACTAACAGTACTGACACCTCAAGAAAGTCAAATGTCTGCTGCAACATTTTATATTATTTTTGTACATGAAAAGAATTGATTTTGTCATTTCTGTAATAACTCACAAAACATCACATAGAATACACAAAAATAAGTCCCTAATACAACAGTAGGAATGCTTTTTCTTTTGGGGGAATGGTAGGAGTAGTTACAGTAAGCACCATGAAGGAAATCTTTCTCAAAAAACTGGAATTATGTAACTTATTTGAATCTTGAATTGATTTGATGTATACATGCCTTCCCTTGAGTTTCCTTTTGGTGTGAGAATTACCCTTCAAATCTCTCATCATGGGTCTTCCACAGGTCCAGACATACTGAGTGCCTTCTGAGGTATCAGATTGCCTTGACTGAATCTTGTATGCCTCTGAGTAAAGCAAGCTGAAAAGCATTGGCTTCTGGTAGTTACCATCAGCATTTTCACTCTTTTATTCTACAAGCGTAAAATAATTGATAAAGGAATATTTAACCCAGCTTTTTGGCTCTCTCCTAACTCCATAATTGGCAGGCTGTCAAGCACAGGAAGGATCCAAAAAGGCAGCCATAGATGCCATTACTGGTTGTTGGTCACTGAGGCCCAGCAGTATATTTAGAGGCAGTGAGGTTTTTTTATTTCCCAGATGAAGACACTAGCCTTAGGCTAAAGATTGATTTGGTCTTTGTAATGGCTATTAAAAAGGTTCCATCCTGTTTGCTGACAAAGATTTTATTTATCCTAATAAATGCATCAGAGACGTGCTGAAAGAAAATGGTAGAATTGACCTTTCTGGCATTTTTTTTTTTTTTTTTGGTACTAATATCATTTCCATACCACACCCCTCTTCCTAAATTATTACCTCCTCAATGTTGGCATCAACTGTAAGAACTAGAGAAACTTATATTCATTTGCATGACTGAAAATATGTATGTCCTCCTGTAAGGAGAGGTGAGGTGGCTTCTTCCTTTAATTATCAGTACTTTGGTCTATCACTTTCACAGCATCACTCCTTCAGCCCTTTCTCCTTTCTCTGTTACCCTCAAGTACTTGCAACAAAGCTATTCAGAGTCATTTTTAGGTGCCTAGCTCTTGCTAATTTCAGGCTTAAATACTGTTGAAATTATGTGTCTTCCTAACCATCAGGGGAGTAACTTCTTTCTTGAAGACACATTAATGAAATAAAAACAGTTCTTATTGTGCCTTCTTTTTCATATTGTATTCTAACAAACATACTACTTCTCCCTTTCTTTCCTAAATCGTACCAGTTGTCTCATCAGAAATGCTAACCAGTTGGAATGTTTGGTAATATACGTGATACAGCAAGCTAAGAATCATTGTGTGCTATTTTCTCATGAGTACAAAGACATTAGAGGTTTCCTCTGAAAATTCAAAGATTGTAGCTTCTAAATTATAATTTTAGCAAATTTCACTATGCAAAAAAATTAATTTTTCTTACCTTTTAATGCCTATTCTGAATAGAAGTGTTTGCATATCAGATGTTTTAAGTGAAAAAAGTCTGTTCTTAAGGTTGATGCAGGGACCACGAAGAGTCATTAGAGCTACAAATTGACTACTCAAAAGCCACAAAATGGCAAGGAACTTTTTCAAGTCACACAATGCAATTGTCCAGTAAGGAGGTGTCTGCTCACCATCTTGACTTACACAACCTTGCATCAAGAGTATGTGCTATGTTTATTCATCAATAGGAAATGGTTTGGGGAGAGGAAGGAGAGGAGAAGAAGGGATATTTTCCAGTTTTGAACTCATCCTGGTCTTCCATTTACATATGGAGGACAGAATCTGGGATTCACCAGGCAAGTAGCTCCACCATTGTTCAGGCCCTTCTCCTCTTGACTCAATAACCCATTCAATTTGTATTTCACAGCCGTAATACAAACATTATGATGGCTGACTTTATGGCAGTCTGGATGACTGTAGAATACACAGGGGTGTACATCACAGAAAGCAGGAATGATACTATCAGGTTAGAATTGTGCAGTCAAATTCTAGCCCAGTGGTTCTTCAGTTCAGTGATATATTGTTGGGCTTTTTTTATTATCTTATCACTCTCAGGTATAATTTACTGAAAGAGGCAGCTAATACTGTGGCTTGCATAGGTAGCATTTTATCCCTTTAACCTTAAAAGGTTATATGAATTTGTAACTGACTGGGTCTTTCCTAATATTTTTTTCTTGTTTGTAAGAGTTTGCGTGCTGTTTTTATAATGTTTTCATTGATGTCAAGACCTTGGTATAAAAACAAGACTAGCACCGTACTAATTTACCCCATGGTCTCTTGTGTCTTCCTTTGCCTCTCTCCTTGAGCAACTGGCATAGCTGCAGGACTGTTTACTCCACGGCTTATTTCCCCTTTATCTTTGATGTCCCAGGATGTCAAAGGCTGTGAATTTAATATTGATTTTATAAAGTACTTTTACTGTAACATGTCAGTTAGGATTAGCCTCAACCTCGAGGAAGCTCAGGCACTGAGCTGGATTTGCACGCAATGTGGCTCTCCAGCTCTCAGACTCTTTTCCCGAGCGAATGCTTTATTTATAAGAGTGACAGTGTGCTGTGAAAGCAGGGACAGCACACAGCCCCCAGCTATCTCTGTGTCTTGTATACACAACGTCAGTGCCCTGTGTATACATTAGGCTTGAAAATGTAAGTGGATCAGAGAGACGTATCATTTGCTGGTATGTAAACAGACAGATGAGTTTATAGATCGCATTAAACCCCAGTGGCTGTAACTAGTGGAAGAGTCTTCCTGGAGTCCCATCCCCCATCTCACTCCTCCTTGTTCCTCCTTATACCATCAACACCCATACCACAAGCTGGACTCACCTCCTTTAGGGAGCAAATAAAGGCATCTTTCCAAAGGAGGAATGATAGCTGAAGAATATTCTTGCCTTGATCTTGTTCCCTTAACCTTTTATTGCTCCTTTGAAATGGCAGGTGCTGCTGATGGAATGTATTAATCCACAGATTAATCTGCAAAGTCTTTTCATAACTCAGTATTGATTCTTCACTCAATCCCAACAAAGGTGAAAAGTTTGTCTTGATCTCTCCCTTTTTTTCCTCTTTTTTTCCTCCTTCTTTTACTTTATACTTTTGGGAAAGAAAAAAAATGCAGTTGCCATATTTTCTGTCTAAAACAGTGATGTAAGGTTTCTCCAAAGACTGGTAAATGCTGAAGCTTGGAATTACACTCTCAGGGGGGCAGTCACCGGTTTTCTTGTGTGTTGAGCAAATCATGCCAACTGATTACACACTGTTAATGAAAGATTAACTATTTAATGCATTAGCTTTTTGTGAGCACATAGAGCAGCTGTGCACTTGGGCTATGTCTGCCCCATTCATAGCATGTTTGATTTCTCATAGCTCCCCAGTTGCTCTGAGCTTCCTTTCCTCCTCAACTGGGACATGAGTTAGCTTAGGTCTTCTGAGCGTGTTGAAAATATTTCTTGTTTGGTTCATTAATTATTCCGTAAGCCTTGACTTTGAAGCCTATGTACACTTATGGCAATGCATAAATAATAAAGAAGTTATTATTCTTTATATACAGCATATGTTGCTGATTGTAAAACATCATTCATGGAGCAGCATTATCATTCTTTTTAATGTATTATGTTGCTCTGTCTAGGTATACATGACTAAGCTATTTTCATAAAATAAAAGTCATTCCAGTGTAAAAACTATGGGAGTTCATAAAGAATTTTGCTGACCTCTAGTAAATGAAGAAGGAAGAAGGAAGGGTAAAATTTATCTTATTTTCCTGTTTCATATAATGTGAGAAATAAAGAAACTACAGAGCAACATTTGTGATTTCAGTTCTCTCAGGGAACAAATTGGAAGCATAAAACTGAAAGCGACTTTCATGTGTGTACAGATAGGTACACATATACCCTTAGTGCTTCCTATTTATACTGGAAATGAGACAGCATTTTTGATGAAATCTGGCAAACATGACGTTAGGTGATAAAACAAGATCACAAAAATTTTCACATAAATCTGCATAAACTGTTAACAGACTCAAAATCTGCAAATCAAACTCCAAAAATAGTATTTCAAAACTTAAACTCAGTAAGATTTTCCTTCAATGTCCGCTCTCCCACTTCTTACCCATGAGAGAGACACTTGAGTGGAAATAGCCCCAGACAGTCTTTTATATATTTCTCTCCAGGATAAAAAGATAAGGGTATTCCCAATGTTAAGTTGAAGTGAAAATTTCCTCCCTGGATATCAGCACATAGAATTTTGGACATATGTCAACTAAATAATCAAATGAAGTCTCTAAAGCATTTTGAATGCAGCCTGTCACTACTGCTGATGCTACACTAAGCCCATAAATATTTGATATACCTGAGAACACCACCTCTGCTGTTTCCTTTGCATTAGGTACACAATGTATCATCTCTGGGTTTTGTAGAACTCAAACATTACTTTATGTCTGCCTACATAATACGATGTGCTATTTTTTTCAGACAATATAGTTAGTAGGAAAATTACCTTCAGAGATTTCTGACTGTATTTAATAGGGTATGTGCTGAATAAATACGGTTAACATGTCAATCTGTAGGAAAAATTTCAGTTGGCTAAATTTTCATTCAGTTTTTATGGAATTCATGATTACAGGTTATGTTGAAATATCAGTGAGTATTTGCTTTAAAATTCATTAAAACCCAATGAAATTCCAAACTTTGTAATTAATTTTTTTATTACCAGAGGTAGAGTAAATGTTTAGTACCTGGTAATACAAATTCAGTATGCTTTAACTGACAGTTTTGCAACCAAATAAACATCCAAATGATAAAACTGTTCAAAATATACACTTATATTTTTCAGACTTTGCACACACTCCATCGTATTAAAGTTCTCTGGCATCCAAGTTTTCCCTGAGCAGTGTGTTAACTGGAACACATCAGAAAAGCTGGACTTTGGAGAATGCCTCACTCCACAAAAGCAATCCATGCATATGTGCAAATCCATTCACAGGATATTTTTAATGACTATTATTCTGGTATATATATTATTTCATGGAAGCATATACTCAAGGGATTTTTAACAGACCTGTTTTTACGGGTGGTTGTGGATGTCTTCTTTTCTTTTGCATGCAAAAAAGACACACAGAAGCAAAAAGAATCCTTTGTACATTGTAGCCCAAGCTGTAAGCTGTGAGTTAGCGACTCTTCTGTCACAGACCAACCAAAGACTGACAAAACTGTTAGCAGACTTCTAAGGCTTTATGCGCAGTTTCCGAAAAAATGTTAAATTCATTTCACAGCAGATTTATAAAGTATGGAAATGTTAATGTTGCTTCTTCACACAGCAGCAGGAGGCACAGAAAGTTTAATACTTCCTAATATCACCCAAAGACTCTGTGGTGCGGTCAAAAATTGAATGAAGGTCTCCTGAATCCCTGTTCACAGCAAACTGGTTTGCTTTCATCCAATAATCCCTGACTGCCAGAGGCTGTTGCAGGGTGGCCTAAATTAAAGGAACCCTGAGGTAGTGTTAATTTGTGCCATAAGGTCAAAGCAGTCTCTATTAACCCAAGGGCTTTGTTAGTACAATGGTGGCATAGTCACTTTTGCTGTTTTTTTCCTGTTACTCAACTGAGCACATCCTAGCCGCTCCTAAACGCTGGACATTGAGGTGTTCAGATTTATTTGCCATTAGAAAGTCTTGAACAACAATTTATGCTAACAAAGTTCAGGCTAAGCTTGTTAATGAATTGCTTATATTTTGTTGTGTGTGAATGGTCATAGCTTGTTTCTACCCTATTATTGAATATCTACATTTTTAAAAGAAAATAACTTAAAAGAGAGTTAACTAAACTACTGACTATTCACCATTTTTTCTTTGGGTTTTTGGTGGTTTTTTTCTCTGAAGAGTAGTACTTCCACAATGCTGTTACGAATGTGAATGCTTGTAAACAGCAAATCATGAGGTGTATAAGGGTAGTTAATTTGAATAGCTATTCAAAATTTGAACAAACGCTTATGAACAGTCTTTAGAAACATTTGACCAGCTCCTGCTGTATATACTGTTATATATCAGTAGATATAACATCAGATTTTGTAGATTTATGCATTTTCTGCATAAATGGACTTGTCCCATCTGATGTGCTATTGACTTTAGTCATTAGCAAAGATAAATTTAAACACAACAATTACCTCAAAAGTACTGTAGCTGTACAGCTGTATCTTCATCCTTTGGGGCCAGATCTTGAGTGTCGGCTCTGACTTCAGCATTCTTACTGCTTACAAAGGCATTGGTGGATGGATGAGAAGGAAGGCTAGGATCTGGCAGGAAAAAAAACTGTCTCTGTTCTTCACACACAAACACACACAGACACACACACACACCCCAAAAAAAAAAAAAGAAAAAAAGAAAAAAAAAAGAAAGAAAAAAAAAGGAAAAAAAGAAGCCATTTTTCCTAATGTTTCAGTGAATGATGTTTGGAAATGTGGCCCTAAAAGCAATGTCATGTTTTCTAAGTCTAGTTTACTATCAACAAGCTACAAAAACCCTCATCTTGTATGTATCCACTACATGTTTGCATGTTGGCCGTCTCTCAGTTTCAAGAATGACTCCTAAGGTTACATCACACTTTCATCCCACATCTGTTGGGAAATTGTAATCAAGGGTTATTGTTATGGAGGTTCTGCTTTGTGTGTTGGTAGTTGCTGTCCTTGTACTCAAAACATCTATGGATTTAACTTTTCCCCTCTACTTCTTAGAGCCAACTACACAAACTACCATTTTTCTTTCTTCACCTTATTTCTGTTTCTGTGGATTTTCAATTTGTTATTTATTCTTTTATTTTTATATTGTTAGAATTATTACTGTATTTTCTGTTTGTAATTGCATGCTTCAATTTTGCAATTTAATGTGTACATTTGTTCTCAGTGGGAATTTGCCTTGCTTCCTAGGAAGATGATACAACAATATTTCAATGCATTTTAAATGCGGCTCCATTTAAGGTTTTGCATGAAACATCTTGCTAGAACTGACATTTTAGTCAGGACAGAACATGCAGGACAAGCACTCATCTCAGGCCACAGTGGAGAAACAGCTGTGTTCTTCACATAATGATTGCTGGTGGAAGGGAATCTGTACAGATACCTCAAAAGTGCGGCCACCTATTTTAATATTGTGAGGAATGATTTTGTAAATTGGGTTAGTTTGAAGTTCAGCCATAACAAGCTGTGCATCCTTTGTCTGTGGAGAGACAGCTGTAACTGAACTGCAACCACAGTCAACAGATTTTGACTGGCCAGCAACTTTAGGCAGTCCCTTTTCGGCACAAAGCCAGATATCAAAATACTGGTTATGTGAGCCCCTTACTGCCCAAGATTCTTCATTACTTTATGACAGGAAATTTTTAATACGGTTTTTATAAAAGCAGGGGACAGAGTATGCTTTTGTTTCTTTTCAATGATCATTCCCCCATTTCTTGATCCTACCACCCACTGCTACCATCACATCTTCTTATTTTGCCCCATAGACATTCCTTCTTCCTAAATGCAGTAGCAGTGAGAGGCTTTAAACTTGTGCGTCCCCATTGGGACCCCCTTCAGAGGGATTCCCAAGGACAGGAAAGAGACATTTTTTGTGGAAGACTACATTCAGACTAAAATCTGAATAAGAAGATAGCAATGATATCAAAACACCCCCAAAAATGTAGATAGGGCATTATTTTCAGATCCCATTGATTCCCTAAAGTATTTTCTAGCCAAGTCTTGCTTGGCTACTCCAGTCTTCTTGGCTTTGTATACTGTGCTAAAATTAGCTACGTCCTTGAAAGCCTTATTAAATGTCATTGGATATATTCAAGCATTTACATGTTTTGGTGTTTTGCCTTGTTTTGAGCAGTATAACTTAATCAGCAGTCATGTAGCGACATCCAAGACAAGTACAATAATAGCCTTGTGTTCTATTTTTCACTAATTGAGATGGAGCTTGCACTGCCTTCCATTGCACTTGTATTCATTTCTCTTTTTTTCTGTAAACAAGCACAGAAATACATTTTTTAATTACCAATGAAATAATGTATATAATAATATCAAGCTGCTTTCATCAAACCCCACATGATGATGATAAACGTTGATATTATACTCAATTTGGAGTCTCTCCTATTTATGTCATGTTACATTTTTCAGGACTTGGAAGGCTAACCCCATGATCTAGCTTAAACAGATGCAAATTAGGATTATAGCCAAAATATATTCTGAACCAGGAAATTTATTAGTGAGCGTTGTGATAATGGCTTCTTTAATACCTTGAAAAATAAATACAATATGCTACTTTCATTTTCAGAAATCGGTTGCAAAGCGTTGTATACTAACCAGAATTTTCAGTGTTGACGCGTTTACTTTTTTCCAAGTAAACTCATCATTTGCTGTTCAGAAATCCATGCAGTTATTTCACAATCTCTGTCCAGGCTTCAGTTGAACAACTATGCCAATAGTAACCCTTGGAATTACCAAGAAAGAAATATTATTCATCTTTTTTATATGCATCCATAACTTCTCAAAGTCCATCCACTTATATTAGTCTCTTTTACTGTTAAATAAGACTGAATTACAAAAACTCATTTTGAATATACTGACTTGGTAGACGTGTGGCATGTTTTAGTTACAGCTGCAGTTTTTTAAAGATTTTTGAGGTCACTCTGTACTTTTTTGCTGTTTATTCCAATTTTTACCCTACAGGTATTCCTTCTTGGTAGGTATCTTGCAGAAAACTGCACTCCTTTTTTATATTATTGTACATCTTACGCTCTCAGGAGCAAATCATTAGGCAATTGTGAGTGGGATTGTTACCAGTGAGAGCCCAGTAAGTCTTTATGGCAAACAGGATTGGCAAGAATACTGTAAAAATAGCCTTTACAATGGCTCTCTGCCATTTAACAATATCAGGTGTAGCAATGTAGCAAGCTATGTCAGCCTTTGGAAGCTCAAGAAGAGTTGTGTTTTATTTCAGTCTTTTTTCATGGAGAGGCAAGCTCCCTACTTTGGGGAAATTATCGCTGTTAAAGACAATGCCAAAATTCTCAGTGATTTCATTACCAGCCAGGCCTAACAACAAAGTGCTGACAGATAAATCTGTGGCGTAGTTTATTCAAGTACTTACAGTTCAGTGCTTAAACACACTTATGTGAAACTTTTTGCACTACTTTTTAAATACCAGATAACTCTGTTATTTAGAAAACATTTAACCTAAGAGTTCATGCTCTAAAGAAAATGCATATACCTGTTGAAAGACTGACTTTTGTCTTTGCAAACTATCTGCTTTTGTTTCTCAGGCTGGTATTTCTTCTAATGCTCATTAAAAAGGATTCTCAATTTCAGTCACTGATGTGTTTAAAACCACTTTAATGAGAAAAAAATGTAATCCTATATAATAATACTGTAAGTGTTTTCTGTCTCTTTAGAGGTAAAACAGCATAAAATTTTAATGCAAGCCTCTGCCTGGCTGTATTAAAAGCATTTGGCCAGCTTTAAATCTGATTAGTGTAACTGTTACAGATAACAGTGAAATCACTTATGGTCATATATACTTATAGCAACTCAATATTCACAGTCCATGCTGTAGTAACATAGCTTTGATACTTAAATTGACAGACACAACTATTCACTGTAATAAAGAATTTAATCTTTTTATTAGAATAATAATAGGCTTCTCAATTCTCTGCTGTTAATTATACTTCATGTTAATAAGATCATATACAAATACCCTTTCAAGCAATGCATTGTAAATATACCAAGCTACAGTTCCATTTAGAGATGCACAATATGCCAAAAGTATCTGGCATCAGTATCAGAAATGGACACAGAAAAAAAAGAAAAGAAAAAAAAAAAGAAAAAAATCCTGTGAAGAACACAGCTGTTGGCAAAGAGGGAAAATCTCTATACAGTAGTGTTTAGAAATAAATGGAAGAGACTTGTTTTGGTTTTCTATATAATAGTAGTTCTCAGAGTGCTGAAGTATTTTGTTTAATGATGATAAGGAGGATAATAATACTGATGTACCAAGAAGTAGCTGGGCTGACAGAAGTTGTGCAGGCCTTTGTCAAAGTATCAATTCATTATTCCTCTTCTTCCTGACTCAAGTCCTTTTTGATATTCAGCAGAGCAAATAAAAATTCTGTATTCTGCCAATTCACTCCTTCAAATCTCTGCTGTTAATCACACTTTATGCGCAAATGGCAAGATATTTTTACGTATTAGAATAATTTAGAGAGGTGGTAAATATGTATTTTTTCCCAAAAACAGAAGCAGAAGACTTACAGATGAACTACAAAGAGCTGACATGAAGCTCATTCCTCTGTCCACATTTCAGGGAAGCTGACTAGCCCGTTTACTGGCTAAAGGACTGGTCTTAACATGAGCAGGAAATACTTGGGAAAAATGAATCATGTAGGGAATTAAAGCAAATGTGTAATGGGATTATCTATACCAGTTTCAGAGAAGCATTTTTACTAATTTCATGCATGTTTTAACTTTGGAGTAATTTGTTTTCTCAACATTTATTTATATATTTTACATAAAATTTGGACACTAACCAAAGCCTAATGACTGAACTTTATCTTAATTTCTCTGAGGATCAAAGCTTTACATTTGAAAGAAAAGACACAGAATTTATCATAAAGAAAAAAGTGTCATAAGTGAAGATGAAGTGAAAAAAAGGATAAAGATGAGTTTAAGGAGGTGGTATTTTGTACTGTAACTGCAAGAGGCAAAAATGTGTTTGCTGTTTTGTAATATTCTTATAATTATCAAGTTTCAATATTATCTTAAGTTCAGGTATAGTTAAAAGAAAGTCTCAAACCTGTAATGTTAAATATTTTCATTAAAGTATAATCAAGCAGTTCATATGCTGTAAAATACTATGATTATGCAAATAAACAACATGGATGAGATATGTGTTTGGAAAATGCTAGTGCATACAAGATCTGCAAGTCAGAGATGTAAAGAAAACTTTTATTACAACACTTGTAATTAGTGCAATTCTGTGAGCAGAAATGATAGAGCTGGAATAGAAATGGAATGGAATAGAAAATGGTATTATGTTTCTCAGTAGTGTGTTTCTTTTCTTGCTTAGCATCGTAACTGTAGGAGAAAACCAGAACCAACACTTTACTTCTGTGCAAAACACAGGCAGAAGAAGGGCTAATATTGAACCACCAGAGTGTACGATAGCATGGAGAAGTGAGTGGTGGCAGGAAGACTGGCTAGAACTAAAACTCAAGTCTAAGTTAGATTTGTGAAAATTTCAGATTCAGGGTTCCAATTAGCTGATCTCTGCCTTCACAGTGGATCTGAAATACGGGATCACAGAGTTGGAACTCAGATAAATTTAAGTTAAGTACGAGTATGAATGATCCACATCTTTTTGTTTACCAGGTGGGTAATGAGTTACTACATAACACTGAGTTTTCAGAAGAGCATGGGATATTCACTTTTGGCAGTGATCTCTGAATCTCAGTCTTTCTTCTTATCCTATGATAATTTGTAAAGGACTGGTGAGGATAGGGTTAACTTGTCTCCCATGAGTTGAACAGATATAGCAGCTGCCTGCCCTCAGTGTAAGGACTGTCAGGGAGGCCAGCCATGCAAGAAAGAAAGAAATACAGCTTGGCTCAGATGGCAAGTTACTTGCTCTGAAAGGGATTATAACAGGAGTGATCTCTAAGAAGCCTTTCAGACTGGCATACAATCAGACTTAGTTTATGACTAAGAGAAATCTTAACCACAAGGGACACTGCTGCTGTTTTCCATGTGTTTCTTGATACATAGAACTCTTTTTTCACCTGCAACCCCTAAAAAAAAATATCTGTTGAAAACAGCATGTCTACAGACAAGCTTTTCTGTTAACTTAGTACAGCTACACACAGGAATTATTTTTCATGAAGAAACCTGGCATCTTAAATCCCTTCACATAATGACTACCTATATATTTTATTGTAGCCATAATTCTACTCTTTCAACACTGGTATTTGATCAGGGATCAGTCACAAATGCATCTAAAACAGCATAGAAAGGTTATGTTTCATTGACCACATGCATTATCATTTGCTATTTCCACTAATCATGCACTATGTGTATGGTTGCAAATATTCTGAGAAGACAAAAACAACTTGGTCACATTCAACATGTTCTTGGAAAGTTATACTATGGCCATGTGCTTGGTGTTAAACCTAGACAGTGAAGGCATGGAGTTGTTTGGAAGTACAGGGAATGGCATCCTGAAGCCAAGTATTTATTTTCAAGTCTCACTTCCTGTTCTTTGCAATGAATTCCTGAAAGGCTCTATTTTGCATTTCTTAATTACCTTCTCAGGGAGGCTGTGCATATGTGAGGAAGAAGAATGTCCTCTTTAGGCATGGAAATCAATTGTCTTATCTGAGTGTGAATTAAGGACATGAAAATTACCAGATTAATAGGAAAATATATATAAGTTCTTAAAAAATAACATTATATGAAATCACTGAGTGATGAAAGAGTTGTGAAGAAGTATTTATTCCCCATTTTTCATGTCAAATTTTATTTAAAAGTATGAAGCCATATTAGTACTTGCAACCATCGTTGTGCTCTGTGCTTCATGTACACAGAATAAACAGTCTGTCTTTCCTTAAAAATATGAACTGAACCTTGGCTGTTATGGGCAGGAAAAGATTTGTTTTGATTTATTTCTCAGGAAGCCACATAACCAGTATTGCACATCCAAAATAAAATAATTTTGTGTATACCAGTCGTTCAAGGTCCAAACTTTTATAATACACATCTTTAATACTTAAACTTTTTGAGTACCTTGTCAATAACAGACACGAATGCCTTTCACTATTTTCAAAAGATTTTTAGTATCAGCACAAGACTATTATTAAGAATTCCTTTCTTCATCTAAGTTCTTTTAATGCTCTTTTCTGTACATCAGTGACCTTACTTGAAGTGTAAATTTCTTTTCTCTATTTTCCATCAAAAATTCATCATGTAAGATTCATAGACTCTAAAGCTTAAGACTGTAAGCATTATATTGAAATGTGTATGGTTTCTACTGCATATAAACTAGCATTTCAAGGATTTACTAATTTCACAGTCTTAAACTTGAGGGTGAGTTCTGTCCTTGGATGAGTGTGTGCCATTCTCTTTGAATTCAATGGGAATCCTATGCAAATGATTCAGGGCAGGAAATGGCCTTTAAAAGGAATTGGTTTGCATTTTAACAATTCATTCACTACAAGCAGAGGCTTTAATCAGACTCCAGAATAATTTGCTCTTCAGGCAAAATAGCAAACATCTGAGATTAAGTTGGGAGAGAAGATCATTAATCTTCAGTATAAACTGGAAGAGACACTGGAAGGGAAAAACTAAAGCTCTTCCTTGTGCCACATCCTTTGCTAGAGACATTCCTCCTGCAGTGGTTCAGGTGATGAGGCCATGCCCCGTGTTCAGCAGCATGATGGAAGCTCTCTGGGCTGGCAAGGATGTCAGCACACACACTGACTGATGCATAACTGCCTTGGGATTCTTTTCACCAGCTTTTCTTTTGCAATGAGGCTGGAAATGGGGAAAAATAGACAATGGCCTCCCCACCTCTAAACTTCCACTATAAATTCACTCTTAAGACAACAAAAATGTAGTATGAAGAGGGGAGTTCACCAGTATCACCAGTCCATTTTTTCAGCCATAGCACTTTCTTGTTTCCCTGAGATGCTGTCCTGTGATCAAACAAGGCAGCTCCACACATAATTTTGTCACTTAGAAATCAAGATTTAAATCTTCATTTTCTACTTTATCTCTGTTTTCCAATTTCCTGTTTTCATTATATTAGATAGTCCAAATTCAATATAAGGTGAAAATGAAACCATCCTCCTTCCACCTATTTGTAGCTGTGGTGTCAGAGATTGTATAAAGTATTTGTAAGAAAAGATCTGCAAAAGAATTGCTCCTCCAGTGTGGGGGTCCTTTGTCATATCCTTGAAGTACCCTGAATGGGAATTTACAATTGTGATAGATCTAAGATAAAACTAAGATATAGGTGAGAAAAATATCCAAGAGGAAAGGAGGAGTTAGATCTTTATTCTTCATTCCATGAGACTACTGCACAACCTGTTAAAAATAAAAGTTACTTATGTCTAGAATGTTCTGATGTCTTAAGAGGGGTCATTCATTCTTAAGCCAAGAAGTAAAGGGAGACCTGCATTCCAACCATGTCCTCAGCACCTTCAGATGATACCGCAGATATTCAGAACTAGCATAGTGGAAAGTCAACAAAGATTTATAAATTTACATGAAGGTTTTTTTGTTAACAACAGAGAAGAATTTAGTCCTTCTTCAGAATCTTTGATTACATTACACACAAAATATTGTGAAAAAGCACTGTAAAAGAAAACTTTTATTGCCGTACTGAGATGGATGTAGATTATTTGGAACACTGGTTTTGGACTTCCATCTCCCAAAGAAACTCCAATTCTTTTATTCAAAAATTCCTATCAAAAGATCACAATTAAAATATTTGTAATATAGGTTGAAAGTTTTAAGTGAGATGAAGAAGAGCAGCCATCAAGTTTCCATGGCGGCATTATATTAACAAATGATGTGGGGTTTATTCATACTTTTGCGTATCTTTGTGGTTGTACATCATTCCCTCCCTTCTGAGAGAAAGTGCCAAGCTGCCTCAAAGAAGAGCAACTCCAGGAAGGAATTTTGTATCAGGCACACTTCTTTCGGGATTAGTGACAGGTTTTCCAAGGGACTATGCTCTGAAAATCTGTCATCAAGCAGGATGTGCTGAAAATAGGCCAGATTTCTTTAGGATAGATAGCGTAGTGTGGTGGTGAAAAGATGCTAAACCATCAAAAAGTACCAGCTAACATGATACATAACCTTACACATTAATACGTGATGTGGTTGTGAACATACAGGGCTCCATCCCTTTCTGCCAACTCTCATAGGCAACATCTGGGATCAAAAGGGCCAGAAATTTGGCATTACCTTATCCGTACTCTTTGTGCTCATTCGTTCCGGAGGGAAGTCAATGAACCTTTGTGCTAGCTTGTTTTCTTAAATATGTAGACAAACTGCAAAACCCTATTCTGGCAAGATGACGATTAGACAATAGTTAATGAATCATAAACACAACAGCTGCAGACAATTAGGAATAAACTTCAATAAAGTTTGCGTTAATGACAAGAAAGAAATTTTGCATCAAAAAACTTTGTAATTGAACCTTTACTTCATACCATTCATTCATTTGCTTCTTACTTACTTATCTGAACTTACCATTTCATGTAAGATCTTTATGGTAAGAACTATAATTTTATGTTTGTTTTTAAAGTACATGACAGTAGGATACCAGGTGTATCAGTTAAATAAATACCAATGATGATAGCACTAAAAATTATAATGAAAGTACAGCCATTAAAAAGTTAGCTTGGGAATATGTTTTCGATAGCATATAATGCTTTCCTGCATCCTATCATAGTTCACATAAAGACCAATTCAATCAATTGACTAAAACAACTTTTAGATGGATCAATTTGTAGAAGCATGCTTTTTAGATTTGTTTTTTAATTAGTTTTTAACTGTTGTTCCAGAAGAATCAGCTTCCATTTCTTCCTTCACTCATATCACTTTCCATAGCTTAGTCAGTAAAAATTTCCTTCTTGGTTTTATTCCATTTAACCCTGTTACTCCTCTGTGTAACGCACCAAACTATTCAAACTATTCTCAAACTATTTTTATAACCACTCTTTGTAAAATGAACTTCCCCCTATTAATCACCTCCTAGCTTTTTAATGTCTGATGTAGGCAAAGTTTTACAATGTTTCAGTACTTTAATTCCTCTCACCCTTCCAGTTTCTCATCACTGTCATGGTGTTGAGTCTGCACAACGAAACGGTGTCAAGGTTCTCTTCACAAAAACACTGGAAAAATACAGGAAATTCAGATTTTTGTTCTTATATAAGGCCTTTCAGTCTCATCCATTTCCTGATGTCAATACCTTTTGCACTCTCAGTGCAAGAAAGAAGGTTTGTTACATTTGGCATAAAAAGGGCTATCTGTGTTCTAAAAATAGAAGTGCATTCAGTAGCTTTAAGATAAAATCCTTATGTCTTGACTTACACAGTATGCCACTGTGCTAATTGTAAGTCACATAAACCCTTGCTTCTAAGGATCATTTCTGAAGTGGTTTTATGGTCTTGTGCTTTAAGGTCCTGAAAAGTTCTCAGACAGAAAGTGAAAGAAAATATTTGAGTCAAAAAGAAATGTTACACATTATAACACTATGTGAAAAGGCAATGAGTAAATTAATATTTTGCTTTTGCATCTATTAGCTAGAAAATTCCCATCACAAGAATATAGCAAAAACAGGCTTTTACCTCCTTACTGGAAGTTGCTTTTGGAGTAAGATGAGTATACCGAATGGGTTAACCAGAAAAAAAGAACTGCCTTATAATACCTGCCATCTATGATTATTATAATCTTGCAGACAAATATAATTACAGTGTGTGATGTCTGTTTATGTCTGTGAAAGCTTTGATTGTGTAGTCTTGTCTGTATTACGCTGCAAAACACCATAAACAATTATATTGTATAGTAACTCTAATCCAGTGCTAATGCCCTGAGCTATGGGTGTCACTTTGAATTGCAAGGATTTATGTGATACTTATATCTGCCTTTTTCAGGTGAATTTGACCACAAAGCACTTAGTGTTATACTGATTTGTAAAATCTGGAAGCTGATTAATAGACTGCAGAGAGGAGTGGAATTACTTAAATAAGAGCACATATAATAAAGTCGTAATTACTCCAGAGTTTCATTATCAGACACAGAAATGAAAAGAGAGGCTGTAGTAACTTTGTAATGATTAAAATATTAAGATAGGGTCTCTTCAAATTTTGGAGACAGAGTTGATTTTACAGAGTAGGTTATATTCAAATGCATCATAACATGTTATCAATGTACATGTTCCATTCAAAAGAAAAGCTCTTAGGTTGCACAGACCACATCTCTACTTAATTCTTGAAAAATTCTGAGAACTTGAAGGCAACAACCAGAAACAAGTAAGTGGGAATTGTATTTCATTTCTATTTGTAAAAATATATTTTTAAAAAAATTTATGTGAGCATTAGGAAAGAAATGGACTGACAGAGCTGAGCACAGCTTTTGCATGCAGCTAATGCCATCTCTCAACTTGAGATGAAGTTGAGCCTCAAATCTAGAGGAACCAGTTCAATAGCCAAAGGTTTCCAGAGAGATACGAGACTTGAGAATATGTTCTCGCACTATATGATGCAAATGTACAGCCCATATAAAGTGTCACATCCTATTTAATACGTGTGAGATCACCAAGGGAAATAATGACATAGCAGGAATGCTCACTCTAGGGGGAGTGACAAGTCACTCTCTTAGCAGTGCCCAAATTTCAAGAGATCTTTGGCTTCCCACTTCCTAGCCGCATCCAGGGTAGGAAAGAGAATGACCTAGAGGAAGTTGGTTTCAGAGCCCTCTCTTGGGGTTTTGGCTGCCTGGGCTTAGGGCCAGCACCGATGGTGCAGCTGTGCGGCCTGAATCGGCAAGCTGTTTGAGGAAGAGCAGTAAGAAACCCTAGCAGAGGCTGTTCCCTTTTGCTCAGAAGCTGCGTCAAAGCTGGGCAACTGCCCTCGGTCCATGCCTGGGGGCAGCTATGCGGGTGCCTGGCCACCTTCCTCACTGATCCAGACCTGGATCACTGACCAGGACCTCCTGGCTTGACTTTGGACCTACCTTACTGCTTACAGACTTGCCTGCTGGCCAACGTAGTGTCTGTCTGTCCCCAGACCTGCTCTGCTCTCCTTGCTCAGGTACTGTGAGACTGTGCCACTAGTCAGGCAGGCCATTGCCCCCGCCACCTTGCTGCTGCCCCTGGCTCTGGCTCACCACCCTGGCAGAGCAGCCCTTCTTCTTGCACCTTCTCTGCTGGAGCCCAAGGTGATCCAAGTTTGACCACTGCTAGGATGAAGAAAGCAGCTGAAGAGAATAACATTTACATTTTAGTTCACTTTGTTCAGGCTTAGCTTTCAATTTCTGTGGAATACAGGGATTTCTTTTTGATATGCATTTCTTTTGTGTCATTAAGAATTTGCAGGCCCGTGAACAGAGAGGTTGATAATTGGTACTGTTAATGAGACTAAGGTAAAACACTAACCACTTTGATGTCCCTGTCTTCTTGTATGTCATGCTTTTACTCTCTTTTAAATGTATTGGAAGGAAATATATGAGATCAAGCCTCTGAGTGCCAATAATACAATAATGTTTCTAGGACACTGTAGTAGCAGTGAAGATGCATTTTCTACATCATCATAAATGTAAATCAGAGCAGGTAACATTGACATAGCATGCACAGTGTCTTGATTCTTTCTGTATAAACTTACCATACAGTCACAGAACTACAGTAAGGCAAAATGAACATCCTCATTCATACTGTTTATTCTCCAGCTTGCTCCATGTATATAGAAATAAATTGAGACATTTAAATTAAAGCAAGCTTTGGCACAAACACTCAAGCACACTCTACTAAGTATATGATTTTTTTGCTTCTCATGATTTAAAATCCCATAGCTAAGAATGTTTTAAGACAGAGGAAATTGCTTACATAAAAGTGAGACTATCATTTTGCCAAGACTGGTGCTTAATTTATCTGTGCAACATTTATTTGTTTGCAGCTTGTTAATTTCCACTTTTTCCAAAATTAAACTGAGCTTTCATGAATGACCTTTCCATTTCTTGTATACCTATCACAACAAAAAGCTGAAAACAAACCCTAGATACAGATACTACAGCTAATGTCATGAAACACAATTTCAAAAGTTGTAATCTAGTTTTCATCTCCTTCTTAAAAAAAAAAAAAGTATTTCCTCTTTAACTCTGTGTAACAGGGCTGGATGTGGTTTACCAGGATCCTGCAAATCTCTAGCAAATACAGTAAATATTATGTATGCTGATACCAGTTTGTGTCATTTGCAGACTTTGTAAATTAGTTGTGTTCATCAGTTAGCTACCATATAAACTTTCTAAGTGAGTTGCTGAAACATGAAAGACTCATTGAGAACTGTGTCATACTGGAAAAGCCCAGTTTGCGTTTTACATGCAGAAGTTCAGTCAGTTAGTAAAATTAAAGTGCAAAAAAATTTTTTTTGAAAGTGAGGAGTAACAAGTTCAGGAATATAGATTTTTCTGATGCAGTTTTTTAAAATGCTCTTCCTAACTGAAACCAGGAATAACAGACATGGGCAAGATAAATAAAAGACGTATATGTGCTTCTATTAATGAATGAAATAATTACTTTGAAAATAGTTTCATTTTACACTTCAAGAATGCAAAAAGGAAAACAGATTTTATCTAAGTACAGGGCAGTTCTTTTCTTGCTTTCTGAATCTGTTCAAGAAGACAGGAAGAGAACAAAGTGCTGTTGTGCTGTTCCAAAATACTGTAAGTTCTACACTTTCGGAATGGCAGTAGCAGATTACGTGTGCATACCTACTATGCGTACACCTGAATTCCTTCATGTTTTGCAAGCTGGTGTTGTAGCGTAGGAATAATAATTATAATAAAAGCTACCCAAATGTTCAAAATCTTTTCAACCAAGATCATTAAGATTCTACTGTTTGGCTCTGTGCTTGTATACATGTGCCTGTATGGATGTGTCCCTGAGACTGACTCACAGGAGAGTTTGAGTAGCTTGATATCCAGAGGATTGCAGCTGTTTATTTCCTAATACTAGTTTAACTTGTAGCCATAAGGGTGTAGTTTTGTATAGAACCTAGAAACACGTTCTAGTATGTGAATCCTCACTCTATGTTACTTGTTAAAAAGTTTTGCTGCAACTTTTCTACCAAACGTAAGTAGGTCGGGTTTGAGTAAGATCTAATTAATAGTGGGTCTCAGTATAATCTCCATTTTAACATTTACCAACAATATTTCATTTCTGAAAGATGTGCACTAGTGTGAACCTTTGACCATGAAAGAACACCCAAGACACTACTTGACTGCAAAAATATATATAGCACATAGTTATGCCTTTCTCCACAACTGGAATGATCAACTCTTTTCCGCTATTACCTCATGATACTTATACAAAGATGCATACTGATGTTAAAGTTGCAGCCACTGGTGCTTTACCGTTAAAACATGCAAAAACTCACCTTTCTACAAATCTTAAAAAGAAGCTGCCTCAGTCTGAATACCTAAGATGAAACATTTTCTTTTAATTAAATGGAAAGCAGACTGATTTTCCTTTGTTACTAAGTTGAAGTCAGTAGCAGAACAAGGAATAAATAAGAGTAGATCAACAAGCAGTACACAAAATTAAAACTTTGTTCACGATAAAGAAAAAGCCCACATTTCAAATACATATTCTGGCTTTTTAATATGAAGCTGACCTAGCATTTTTTATTCCTGAGTCACACACAGAAATGTTGCTGTGCAGTGGACCATAACAACATGAAAGACTGACCATCCCAGGAGGATTTTCTTTCTAAATATAAACTGTATGCTGTACTCACAGGCAGAGTCTTAAAACAATGTTAACGCTCTGGTATCAGCATTGCTGTTGCTCGGCAAGTCTATAATTTCAAAACTTGAATGAAATCTAAGACTCTCAACACAGATGTGTATGAAATATTTTGAAATGACCCACAAAAAATACTGTAAATGAATAATTTTATTTTAATTATTGGAATGTTATCTGAGGAGATGTGACTTCTTCACAAACCTTTTTAATTACTTTAATTACACTCACTCTAAGAGTGACTGAATGTGCAGACTGCATAAAGGGAAAGCTATTTGTTTGCAGACAGCCTTGAATGTAAAGGTTACTGTGATTGGCTACAGGTTTAGCATTTCTATCATCACCCTCACACATGAAGGTCTTCAGTGTCTGTCAAAGCAACAGTCACTCTAGTGACAGTTCACTGGATCTTCAGTCTAACTTTGCAGAAACTGAAGAAAAAATGCATTCTCTGAATTATGAGCCAACTATAGATTATATATAGGATATAGTTGATAACATATGTCTGTAAATTCCTTTTATTTATTATCTGTTAAGTTTCAGCAGAATTGCATCTGGTTTCCATTTGTGAAGTACAGGCATGCTTGTGCACATATCCTGTAATATTTTTTTCTACATTTGAAATTATACTAATGCAGAACACTTTATTTTGTCACCTTTTTGTAGTAGAGAGACATAAAGTGACTTTCTAAGTGAAATTTTCATTGTTTTTTGATTGGAGGTGAAGCCAGAAGAGGGCACAGTGGAATACTTTGGGCAAAAAGTCTCCATCAGTGATGACATTGTTCACACAGAAACATTTGTTCATTCTGCAAGCAGAAATGTGGCTGGATCCAACCGTCTGAGAACAGTGAAGCCCCCAGTAGCCAACACCCCATGAGACACATACACACACCAGCAGCTCTCACCTCTAGAGATTCCCAGACCCCACAGTCTTTCTGATCTTTCTCTAGATCTGGTTGGGACTGCCCTGGTCCCTCCAACAGTCAGCTCCTCCATAGTCTCTCTCTCTCTCTCACACACACACACACGCACACATGCACACAGCTCGCTGGCTGCTTCACCCACTCACTAGCTAGTCCACTTTGATCTTTGCTAGTGCTCACACGCTCACTCATGCATCTGCACGCACTGCAGTCGCTGGCACCACAGACACACAGACCCTCCAATCCATAGTCTGACTCCAGTTGGTGCGCTCAGAGCCCCATACACACACATGCACACAGAACAGAGAGTCCCTCAGCTAAGAAAGAGCTGGGAAGAAATTTAATAAGAAGATAGGGCAGACTGCTCTGATCAGATGCAAGCTGTGACTACACAAGCATACCCATCAGCACACTATTTACACAATAGGCCCTTTTTATCCCCTTATTCCTCTATTTTTCCCACACTTGTTCCTCCCCAAATCACCCAAATTCCTCCTTTTCCTGCCTTTAGTTCCTCCCCTGAACATCCCGTAGTAAATCCTGTGCAATCCCAAAATGTTACTCTCCTGTGTCTCATTATGTGCCCCATACCCTTAGGCAGCAACCCCTATCAGTCCTAAAGGTGCTCCAGCATTGACTCATCTTGATGGGTTTCACACCCAGACAATGGGGATCAGGCTCTCCTGGAACAGGTATGATACTATGTCCCTTCCTTTCAGTCCCTAATTTGCATTCCTCACCTGTTTTTGTGTCCCTGTGCTCCTTTGGTGATGTGGAGATGGGCTGATAGCTCCTGTGTTGGCCCTGGAAGGAACTTCCCCCTCCTGCCATTGTGTTTCTGTGCTCCTTGGTGGGTGCGCAGATGAGCCTTTGCCACATAACACATTCTACAGGTAGGCTGTATTAGTAAGGATTCAGCAGGCAAAACAGCCTCAAAACACATCATCCTCAAAACAGCACAGGCAAGAAGTTCCTGGACCTCCAGTATGGGTTTGTGTAGTGACAGCAGCTTACCTTGTTGCAGATACAAGGATGACCTCTCTTATATCTGGTAATGCTTGTGATTAGAACAGCATTGGCTGCAGTAAATGATTCCTAAAAATGTTACCTACTATCACAAATAGAAGCAGAAGGGGTTTTGTATTATTGGAGTAAACAGAGGTAAACTCTTAGTGTATATTTTCAAAGGAAACAGGGGAGAACACTGTAGTCCCAGGAAATTTGCTTGCAAATTGAACATCTTGTTGACTGTTATGCAGTATAACTGAGTTGGAAACAGAAGGTGTGTTGGTGCCAGCGGAGTTTCAGCTGTCAGGTTATAAACCATCCAGACCTAGTCAAGATTTAGAACAGAGGTGTCCATCTGTTCCATACACCTTGCCATTGCTGATAATTCTGTGACAATTCTACCAAATCTATTGATCATGTTCATGTGGTTTGTTGTTTGTTTCTATACTCTTGCAATTTCAATCTGCTATTGTTTATTTTTTTACCAGTTTGGAACTTTAAATAATATTAATAGGCAGGGCTCTAATTTGTCATCTTCAGTAGCAGAATGATAGCAAATACTTTTCAGATTAAATTCTTAGTGCTTTTGTGGATGGTAAAACTATATGTTAAAAAACAGAATGCAAGAGAGTATTGTGGGAGAGAACCCTCAACCAAGGACAACACTGTTCCTGGAGGGTACCTTTCACATGTAACACACACCAGGTATTAGAAAGTACTCAGGATTCCCCATTTCAATTGCTTTTATGAAACGTATGGAATGATTTTAGAAAATAATTTTGTATATAGTTTAAGAGAAGATGCAGACCTCGTGAATGGATATAACATTCAACAGGGTAAGCTAAAGGGTATCGCAACTCCCTATTAGTCTCTCAAGTAAGTTCACATCTGCTGCTGCTGAGATAAAGTAAAATCTACAGGCTTCTAGTTTTCCAGTGATATTAAACATTCAATAACTAGTGCAGGGAACTCTTCAGACATCATCACATTAAATCAATAGAAAACACAGATACTACATTAAAATGTTGTTAGATGTCTACTAGCATGAGTGAAACAAGTATTTGGCATCACAATGAGATGACCTGGAAACAAGAAGCATTTAGAAATCCTGGATCAAATGAATGTCTGCAATACCTCCATTAAAAAGGAGCTACATGTTTGAGGGGGTTCATTGTATGTAAGTCAGCTATGAAAAGAAACAGTTTTAAATAAAGAATAAGAAAGAAAGAATACAAATGTATATAAATTAGTAGTATGATCTCCCGTTAAATTGATTTCAGTCCTGACTATCTTAGCTCAAAAAAGATTACATCAATAATAGAAAAGAGTTTCAGAAAACATTACTGAGGAAATGTAAATGGCTTGGCAAATTGGAGTAATGTGAAAGATCAGCAGTTTCATTAGAGTGAAGAAGGCAAGAGTAAAATACACAGAGCAAGCTGAAAAAAGAGAATACATCCTAGTATTCAACCTAGGGAACACATTGCCATGAGATACTACTTATGCCTAATGAATGTCAGATTTGGAACTTATATAAACTTTCATGCTAATGAACATGAATCAGCATATAGAAAGTTAAGAAAAAGTACTTTTCCTCTAGGTAGATTATTTCAGGTATGCTCACTGTGGAGACCTTTGTGACTTCCCCTGAGGTATCTGCCACTTTATAGAAAGAGGAACTGGGCTGCAAGTGTAGGAAATTTCTGGTTCACAATATATGTATGACTGCATTTTACTAAATAAAACTCAGAATAGTCTCCTGAAGTATGGCTAAGAACGAGCTTGATTTTTGCACCAGTATATTGCGTCCTTTCTGTTCCTGATCCCTCTGCCTTTGGAATCATGCGAGCAAGAAATTTGCTGGGGTTTCCTGCTTGGTAATTTTTTTCCTGTTTCAATATTCCTTTTGTGGGTTCATTATAATGCACAGAGTAATACTAATATTTTGTCATTGAAAAACAGCAGGAAATGCACTGCAAAATACTTTAATGTTTCTCTTATGGTGCTTCATATTAGGCTTCTCCCACTCTTAACCCTTCCATATTTGCCATGTTTTAAAGAAATATGATTTATTGACACCAGAAACAGTATGCTTAGGAAGGACCATGAATGATTGCTGTCACCATTCAGAGATGTATCTCATATTCTGAGAACTAGCTCTACAAAAACATCCTTTGCTCTCAAGAAAGCACCCATAAGATCGAAGTATTAGCAAGGCTATCGTAGCTGCTCTCAGCTATAACATATTCTGTATGTCTAAAATGATTATGATGTTTTATTTATGTAAACACCCTTTTAAAACTTCCAGATGAGTGTTAACCAGTTATTATAGTGTTTTGCAAGATCTTCTTGGCAGAGAAACCTCTCTCTGCTGCTAGATAAAGCAAGATCTTTTAATATATATTATTCCTCAGTGATAGTGGTGGGTTCCAAAGGAGCAGTTATCCCAAATATCACTGACAAATCACAATCTTGGAGGAAGTTATATGATACTATCGGGATATTTGTATGTCATCACACTCCCTTTTATGTTTACTAACTTTGATGTTAATCCATGAGTAGGATGTCCTTCAGTGAATGAAATCTATTTTTACAGCTGTTTTAAAATTTATTGGATTGCAGGCACGCCTACTGAAATCACTCAACCAATTGAAGAAACAGAATGAGATTTGGATTATAGGGTTTCAGATAATGCCAAGTCCCTTGTGAAAGGTATGTTATTTCTTCTCTTTGTTCTGCTTTTGGAAAAGTATAGCTGTGGGTTGGTGGTTTTTTTCAACTGTATAGGTCATAGGAATTATAGAGATTTCCAAAGCAAAATCACAGTCTGTGTACTGAATAAAGCTAATCCTGGGCAGAGTGGTTTGCAAAGATACTTAGTATGTTATATATGATCATGATTAGTGTTCTTTCAAGTACATAGGAAGATGTTCTTTAGCTATCTGATCAAAACAATTCAAATATTTCAGTTCTGATTATTATTTAACCATACCATAGGTTAGCAAAGCTCTTACAATGAATCACACTACACAATACATTACACAACCATTAAGGGTAGAAACAATTTTTGTCAAAGTGACAAGCAAAGCTGGCTCCTTACAGCAGGGATTGAAAGGCTGGTGCCCAGCTAACAAAATTCCTTGAAGTCAGTCAGTCCTAGGAAGAGCAACTGATTCAAAGGATTTCAGCATGTACATCTTCATAAGCTGAAGGTGTAAAAAATAGTGATGCCACAGAGAAAGCCAGCTGACTACAGCTGGGGAGTCTACTGAAAAACTTGGCATTTTTCTATCAGAAACCTTGAGGACTACTCCTTTTGTTATCTATAGACTGTTAAGGCACTGAAGTTGATTTCAATACAGATTTTCATACACTCATTCTTTCAGAGAAGCCTTTTGTTTGCAGGAAAAGCTGCATGAACAAGCCCTAGAAGAGTACATATACAATATGTATATAACTTTAACTATAAATGCTCATTCATCTGAAATAGTTGCATTCATTTACGTTCTGTAACTTTTGTGTGTTAAAACGTATTGACTGAATATATCCACACTAATGCTGAAAAAATGTGTAAATTGTTTGTATGTAAATATAATGAGAGGTAATTTATACTGACCTCAAGGCTTTTAGCACTATCTACCATAACATCCTCAGAAGCAAATTAAGGTACAGTGACAGAGTTACTACCAAGTGAACTAAGAACCCTTCCACATTATCTAACTAGAACGATACATCAGTACAGGTTCCACAAGGATCTGTCCTGTGTTTGGTTCAATATTTTTGTTATTGATTTGCATCATGGAAATAAAAACCAGACATCACATTTGAAGATGACACAACTTAGGAGAAGTTGCAAGTATAATAGAAACCATAATTGCATCCAAAAAGTTCTTCATAAACTGAAAAGGTGATGCTGAAAAGAGGCTGCTGCTCAATAGGAACAAATCTCAAAGCTTTACATATAGGCAGCAATGATCAGCTATACAGCACAGCATGGGCAGGAACAGGTGAGTTCTGCAGAACGTCATCTGAAACAGCAAGTCTCGTACTTTGTTGTTCAAGGCAGGTTGAATTATCCTTTTGGTCTGCTTGATATCAGCTGGAGAACTCCATCCAGTCTTGCAGAATGATACTTAAAGAAAGTTGTGCACATCTGGACAGAGTCCAGAAAAGAGGAACTAAAATGGACAGAGATGTGGAAAACATGATATATGATTACAGGTTAGAAGAAAGTAGCTAAAAAAGGCTGCGAGAAGGCAGCAAGGAAGGGAATATGTTATTAACCTGGTCTATGCTGGACATGATGAGAAAGAATAGCCTAAAATTGCAGGAAAGAAAATTTAAACTAGACATTGCAAACTACCATGTAAATAGAAAGTATAATAACATATGGGTGTAAATAGATTTAGCATATTGTAGAATCGCCAGCAGCTACATGAACCTTAAAGACAGGTTTGGTGGCTGAGTTCACCCCAAGCTCAATATCGCCCAAAAGTCAGGTTTTATTACTCAGTCTTAATCAAAAACCAATAAAGTGACACAATCTTAATGAAAAGTAAGCATTAATCTCCTTTGCTGAAGTTTGATTGTCAATTTGCACATTTACCTGAAATGTAAAGTACAATTTATCTTCATAAATACGAAGGTACCAATGACTAAGCATTGCTTTAGGAGGTAGGCAAGAGCATTTTCCTTTTTGATTTGTGAATGACTCACCTCTGAGCAACACCGAGAATTTCAGCAGGTTATAATGGCATCTAAACATGCCCAGAAGACCTTGGCATTTTCAAAGCTGAGAAGGGAAGGCAATGGAGTGATGAAAAGAAACTTTTCATCACTGAGTTAATATTAAGAAAACCAGAAAGAGTGGGAGGGAGGGGGATTTTGAATATGAATAGCTCTCAAAGATAATCTGCTGTAAAAATAAGTATGACTCCCCACTGACAGATTCCTTTCCATTAATACAACTTGAAGATGCAGGGTTGTACATCAGCCAGAAACCATGAAGTGTGTTTTAGCTTGACAGCTAGATACAAATAGGGTGAGAAGAACTTTTGGAACTTACTAAGTACTAGGTAGAAGTATAGTCATCTTCTCATTTCTGTACCTGTTGTCTTAATACCTGTATTATCTTTTTGTTTGTTTTTATTTTGTAAATGAATACATTTATCTCACCATTGTTTCAAGCCAAGTGAATTTAGTTATTCCATGACAGAAGAGTTATTCCATTTTGAAGTATGTGCTGAACCTGCAGAGTAGGTACTGTATGTACTCTAGCATTTCCCCGCACATTATTATAAGCTGATATTGTCTCTGGTCTAACTGGAGAGCTGATAATGTAGGCATCTACAATTAAAAAGTTTTTAGATGTCAACCAAACAGATCATTTGGAATGTGTCAGACCATCTTTAAATCCGTTGCTGAAGCCTTTTAGGATCAGATTTCATAAGATGCATCAGAAGCAATTCAGATACAGTTCATTCTGTTTTGCAAGAGAGGGTAGATTAGATGATTTCTTATGGTCCATTCCTGTTTTCCAAAAGCCTATGAGTATGCCGACTGTGCAATCCAAGAAGGTATTGAAACATAGATAAGTGACAGAGATTACCTTTAATCCGGTGAACATAACCAGTAAGAACAACGAAAACCTCACAGACTTTTTAGAGCTATACAGGCTTTCTTGCATCCAGGATGCATGATCACAGGCTCCGTTATTCTAATGTACCATTTCCCCATATTTTTACCTCTACCACATTCTCTTTCTCTAAAATCAACAACATTTAAAGCATGACCCTTACTGAAGACCTAGCTATTTTTTCCATCAAGAGTATTGGAAGGTCCTTACTATGTGCCTAATTTCAAATGGGACAAATCTTGTCCAAAGTGGGTGTCACTTCTTATGTACCAAGCCTACTGCCCAGATTCAGCTGAGTTATTGCAGATTAGTAAATTTGCACGATTAGCAAAACTGTGATTGCTGTCTCTGTGGATGTCCCTAGACTGCAGAAAGTGAAGGAAAATATGACATAGCTTAAAGTGAAATGAGAAATTGACTGACTGACTATAATATCAAGATTTACCTAGTTACCTATAAAAAAGAACAGTTCCTTAGAGATCCCCTCCTATGTCCCCAACTAAAAAGTAGCGAAGCATTTATTTCCAGAGAAAAAGATTGCTGAGAAAATTGTGGGTATTGTACTTTATAATTGCTCTTTGTATGTTTTGGTCTATGTTTTTATTTTCTGAACTATTTCATAAAGATAATTGATAAACTAATTGATACCTTTGTAAATGATTTAGAAGTCTGTCTGTATAAGAAAACATGAGCATTGAAAGGAATTTAAGCAAAGTTTTTTGGTTAATAGCATACTCAGTTACCGTAGCTCAGCTGACATACATTTACTTCCACTGTGGTCTCTTTATTTTTAGTCCAAGGCTTTAGTTTCTTAAGCCAGACCTTGCAGCACTGAGCGAAACAACTCAATAAAACCAATTTGGATACAATACTCAGAACTGGTACTTACTGCAATATCCAGTGTTGGTGACAGGCTGTCTGGAGCCCTGCCAATGCTGATTTAGCAGTATATGCCAGCTCAGTGAGTCAGAAACAGTTTTTACATGTGCCAGCTCAATTGTGCAAGGTTGCTCAGAAATCCCTTTCAATTTCCAGGCAGAATAATTGCTGTATTTCCAATCTACTTTCCTTAGGAGAAAGGAACAAAGGAAGGGAGAAGCATCAATAGAATGGCTTTTACTATCAAATTTGTAGCCTGCTCTGGAAGGTCACTGCTTTGAAAATATTTCACTGTAAGTGAATATTTAGGTCATGTGATCGTGGGTGCAGCTTTCTGTCATTCAAGTATGTAAGAGAGAAAAATAGTAATGGAAAAGGGTAAGTGCTACAAAACAGTAGGAACAAAGGTTAAAAAACTCACTTGCTTAGGAAAAAAAATAATTTAGCAAAGACTCAGGAATGTACATGTGTAGTTCTGTGTAAATTTAGTCCACATGTCATATCTGAGAGCAAAAGAGAAAGATGGGACACAGGTATGGGTTTTTTTAAAGATGTCTTTGCTGAAATGATCTGGTAGCTATAGTTGTTGGGATAATACTGTCCCCTGAGTACTGAAAGAGTTTATAGAAAATGCTAGTTTCAGTCCAATTCCTGTAGAGTTCCTCTGTTCAGCTCACTATTAAATATGAAAACAGCATTTTTAAGAACCAAGCCAAAATAGCTATTCATCATTTGCTTAGGATAGCGTCATTACTGACTGGCTGCATAAAAAGCAAATTGTAATTGAGTCTTTATGGAAACCAGAACCCAACTGGCTTCTATTGCTTGATTTTAAAAATAGCAATAAAATTGGATAAGAGTATAAAATGTACGTTATAATAGTCACTGAAATCAGTAACCATCACTTACTGAGTACCCGTGACAAGACTGGTACAGTGTAAAACAAAGAAAAGTTGCCATCTACTCAAATGTCCATGTAAGGAAATTACAGTCTCAGTAAGAGAAACAACATTGTTTGAACACCCAAACCCATGTTCCCTACCCCAACATCTAGCTGGAATAGGTGCCTGGAAAAAGAACTTCTCCATACCTAGGCTTTGAATGAATAACCAGCATGCTCAGTGACACTATTTTTTTCCCAAGGGGTGAAGCACCTCCTTGTGCTCCCACCTGTCTTTCTCATGTGACGAACGGTTCCACGGCGTTTAAGAGTCAGATAACTTCCTGCTATTTTTAACCTCTGAAAAATCCCTCCCAGCATTTTTGTGCCAGTCTCTTTTCTGCTTCCATAACAAAGCTGGCTGACCTTCCCATCAGAATTCCTTCTTGATGAGTTTTCTATGCCTGTTTTCTTTTATTTCATGTCTCGCCTTTACACAATACCAAGCTGGCCTCTGTAGCTAAGGCCTAGCTTATGCCATTCTAATCACTTGAAACGCTGAAGAATAGTTTCCTTTATTTGCTTCTAGACATTATTTACCTTCTACACTTCTCCAAAAGGAAATGCTCAAGAGTTCTTAACAGCTGATGAGGTTCTTATAATAACCACTTAGATGATAAAATTAAAAGGAAAAAAATAAAGAGGTATTTTTAATACTGACCCCACTTCCTCCTTAAATACGGCTCACAAGAAAAACTGAAAGAGATGCAAGGGGATTTTTTTTAAATTTTAAAATTATTTTATCATTGTTAATGGAAACAAGCCATTTTAACAAAATCATCAAGGACTAAATAGGTTAATTTAAATTTCAGTATATTTTCAATCTAAAGCAATGTCAGTCTCAGTAGGCACTGTTAAACCAAGACTGGATGGTGTTTTGAGCACTGCAGCTTCTCATTTAAAACACCTGCATTGAAAGACACACACAAGTCCGAAAAATGTTAAAAACTATAAAATCAAGCATATCTTCAAGTAGAAAAACTGGATACAAAAGCTGAATTTGCAAGTGTCCACGTAATCTGTTTTCTACACGGTTGGTTGCTTATGAAATACATTCTCACATTACAATATTTAGCTCATGATAGACCTTAAACTTCTCAGAGAGAAATGTAGCCGTCTGAGCAATGTATCAGGTGTCATTGCAAAATATTGTATCATGTACTAATATTACAAGTGTCATAGAAACGTATTATGCTGGATTTGTGGTCTGGCAGTCTGTACAGATCATTACTGAGCTATGCAAATACATAATGGGGACAGACAGTACTATGCCCTCTTTGCAAGATGGAAAACAGGTTCCTTTTGGCAAGGCAAAAACTTTGGAATAAAAGAGTTGAAAAATTTAGACTTAATTTCTGAATTATACTTATCTTCACCCAGGGATATGTGCATGGTCAGAGGCTATAGGGACCAGCAAACTTCAGCTTAATCAGACATAACCTGAAACCCAATATTAAAATAACTTGTGTGGTCATCTTTGTTTATCAAAGTCTGTATTTTTTGCTACTACTGAACTAAGTCTTATTACTGATGAAATGTCACAACACATTTCTGCACAGTTGCTGAGGAAAGTGAATGTGTTGGTCAAATGACTTCCAATGTAAAATATCTTAACTTTCTGCAGCAGCAGCAGCTTTGAATTGACTGACATAGTAGGGAAGGTTTGAACAGCACTAGTTAACGTAATGGTTGGCAAATGCAATACTGGGTGCAGTGTGTTAATTATGTTGTCTACAAGTGTGGCAGTTCCTTATAATATTTGTCTATGTGTATGCAATGTTAAAAAAAAAAAAAAAAGGAAGAAGAAAAGTGAGAACATGAGATTTTGATAGTCATCCATTTTGATGGATGACTGAATTCCCAAGACAGAATATAGCTGGTATTCTCAAGAATTCCCAACATAAACATGCGACAATCATATAGTTATTCCCATACCTTAATCTCTTCCTGCAGTAAAACTAGTGAAGAGTGGAAGAAGTCCAGTAAATTAACTTGGAGGATTTAAAACCATCATCCAGTAAATTGAATATTATTCCAGAAACTAAGGGGGTGTAAGGCGAGGTGGCCATTGACCTGTAGAAAGAACAGATATACTTAATATAACTGAGTTAATGTGCAATAATTGGAGTGTGGGGGACAGTCTGGTCCAGCCATTCTTTTTTCCCCACTCGTCTTAAACTGTTTCTAGCTGCAGTGCTGATTTTTGTTCTTTTGAGGAAAATAAGCTGGGTACATTGCAAATCAGTCAGAGAGACAGAGAAGCTTTTCCCCAGTTATTATCGAAGGAGCTTGTTGAGAAGAATTAGAGTTGGAAGCTAGCCATGATGGGACAAATAAAATCAGGTTCCAGAATCTGGTTGGGAAAGAGCACTGTGTTCAATGGATCTGATAACATTGTGTTTGTAAAGCTTTTGCTGTTTCTTCTCCATATGATATCTTCTTACCAAAAAATGTTGTATCACACTTCAAAGAGAAGAGCACTGAGTTTGTGTTAGTGAGACCAACTTCTTATAGTTTCCCTTTGGGAAAACACTCAGTATATTTTTGGGGGTGTATAAATTCAGGTTTGGTTTGGTTTTTTTTTTCCTTCTGCTTTTGTCATCATTATGCATTATACTTACATGACACTGTAATATATAATAACCACTCTTTAAACAGAAGTTAATAGAAAAGCCAAAACATGTAAATTGTCTTATGTAGAATTGTCAGGGTTTGGATATAGAAATGCTTTCAGAAAATGTTTACTTCAGTCTTGATTCTGCCTCCGATTTGCTATAAAATGTTGAACACTATGTTCTTCCCAGATTTTCCACTAATAGCACTTTGGTTCTGTCCTTTCTGTTTTAAGATGTTAGAGCATGTCCTCTGCCTTTTCCCCTACTTCTCAGAAAGTAAGATCCTGTTTCTACTGATTACACTAATACAGTATATTCCTACAGACCAGAAGGGAGTGAAATCTGCTTGAGAGCTGTTGCAGTCAACAAAAGATCATGAGGCTTTCCGCTGTTTATAGGCTTGCCTTGTCAGTTTGAGCAATAGTGAAAATTCAGCACTGAATATCATCATTCAGTACTGATAGCCATAAATTGGGCAAATTACTTAGCAGTTATAAATATACAACCTCCCGCAGAAGTTTCTCAAATTTTCTGTAGAGTAGCTTCATGCTTTCAGTTCAGCAGTCCATCTTTTCTACTTAATAGTAGCCTTCTGAAGCTTCACAAAAAACGTTCACCCCCATCATTCCGCAATATTTTGCATGTAGTCCACAAGATACCTCTTAACTCAGTGAATCTGGAGGAATAACTCAGATTCTCGTCTACAAACTGATGAATTACAGGATTATGTGACAGGAGAAAAAACCTGAAGCCTAATGTTTTCAGGTTGCTCAGATGTAAGACTAGTGCACCAGGGCATCCCTTTTGCTAATTAGAGTCAGGTGGAGTAATTTGAGTAAGGTAAAGTAATTATATCTGAAAGCTCCTGGCTGGAAAAATATGCAATAGCTTGAGTGTATGAATGGTACAATTGTACCTTTGGGCTGCTTTATGACAGTGGCAAATGAGCACTCATTTATCCATAATGAAGTCTGTTTACACTGATAGACTTACCTACGTAAAAGAAAGCAACGGAGTAATAATGGTCCTGACAAATCTAGAATTCAAGGTTTGATTTTACAGATTAAATGTGAAGCTATTGAAATGAATGTTTTGAAGAAATTATTGGAATGGAGAGAATGAACACGGAATATAAAGCATCTTCAAGTAGGATGCCATCTTTACTATTTAAATGAAGAATATATAGGGTTACATCATAATCAAGGCTTTATTCAACTGAAATGTGTGAACCTACATGGGAAAAATTGTATACATTTTAGCATTAAACTGATAAAAACTTTCCAAATTTACCCTCTATATTTTTCTTTTACAGATACATATCTGTCAAGCTCATGATTACTAAATGCAGTTCTGTCACATTAAAAAAATGTATCTGTGACAAAGATGAGATGACTGTGAACAAGGCCAGTGACACTGAGCTACAGCAGGACAGAATAAAGCAGAAGGTTTGATAATGAGAGATTACACTTTCCAGCTATTCTTGAGGACCAGAGGGAGGGAATTATTTGGTTTATGCTGGCAGCAATTTCCCTAAGCCATGTGAGATGGCATACCTCAAGCTGTTGCAAATGTAGGCAGAACAACCACAGGCCATGGCTCTTGGTTGGATCTAGATTCCCTGGGGTATAAAATATATTGAAAAGGCTCCTAAATAGGGGCTGATCACTTAATTTGACTGTTTGAATGGAAGTCCCACATATTCTTCAATCACTAACACTTGTTCACAGCTCCCTTGAAGCTTAATAATCACTTCTGATTTTTTTTTTTTTTTAAATTAGATTAGCTGCTCATGGTTACAGTTTTACAACTGTAACGTATCAAATGTGTTAAGCAGTACTTATGCACTGTCCCCTTTTCTAGATTCTGTAAAGCTGCAATGAACAAAGGTTATTAAGTTCCTGCTGTGTTTAAGTTTCCTACAGGTCAGTTTTAATAAACTGTTTGTTTCTTCAGAAATGTACAGTGGCCACATTAATCCCCAGTCCTTGAAAACTTAAAACTTAAACCAAGCTATCCCAAAGAACACTTGTAAAGAGAAATATATTAGTATTCATTTGTGGACACTTAAATAGCCCATGATTTCTCCTTCCTCTAAGGCAATTGTGGTTAATTGCAATTGTTAAAGATTGTGTTGTACATTTTTCTGAAGCAACAATACTTACAGCCTTTTGTCCTTTATGATGTCACGGCAAGAAAAACTCATTCCAGGTTTTCAGTTTTAGTGAACAAGAAACACCTTTATCAAAATACAAAAAATATCTATTCTTATGCAAATTCTATGTCAGACATATAAATGACCCTTTTTGTCATTCCTCTACAGGAGTTGATTGATTCATGCTACTAGCCTAAAATATACATACAAATCACAGCACTGAGAAAAATTTCTTTTCATAATGTCAGATAATGTAAACTTTATTATAAAGTACTTCACAATTACATATATTGTATTTCAATTTAAATCCAGTGAGGTGTTCTGTAAGGATAATATGCCTTAGACTGAAGTAAGGCACTTATACTAAAAAGGTACTGATTTTATCCACCTAATTATGTTTAGATAGGTAAGAATGTAAATGTGTGTATGTGTGTCTGCTGTGTGTATATCGTACAAATTTACCATTTGTAAATTGCCATAAAGATTAGTCACCTAATTAGTTGCTACTGTATATTATTTTTTAAAAGATCCAGATAGAGGATACATTGGCAAATGTTCAGACCATCTTTATGTTATTACATCTAATTGTAAACATCAACACATTTAATTATCATGCAAGCATGAACAATTATGTCATTACTTTGTAAACATACATGGAAGGTTATGCATCACTGCCATTTATTATAAAATACAAGTAATATCATGAAAGACAACCATACCAAACTTCTTCTGCAGCCTTTGGTTTACTCATTATTTGAGAAAGTCACAATAACAAGGTTACTAACACAGAAGGTTGTTTTGCTGATGGAAAATATGTATCTGTTCCATCTGAAACATTGAGAGATATCTGCATTATCTTTCCTTTAATATCTTGTAACTTCAGTTACTTATACGAGTTTATACATCCTCGGCAATATTTAGCCACATATGTTCCACCACAGAAAACAGACGCAAACATCCATTTTCCTTCTGAAGAGGCCTTATGAAAACTAACTTACACATTTTGAAAGATACAGGGAAAAAAATAATTTAGGATCATAGGAGCTGCATTGCACTTTTTGTTTGAAAGCAGATAAGGAGTAGGCTAACAAAAAGACAGTAATTTTATATTATCATTTGTACAGGTGCTCCTACACATAAAAGACACTAATTTTAGAAAATGTCTAGACTTAAGGTTGTCTAACACTTTACCATTTTAATATTCAATTTTGACTTGCATTTGCATTTGCTAAATTTTCAAACTCTGGACTAAAATTCTCATGTCAGGTGTTGGATGCTGAATATTTTTGGAGCAGAAACCTCAATTTTGTCCAGCCAAATACAGCCAAGTTACGAACTTTTAGATATTACAGTTCATCTTGTACTAAGGAATATCACATATTGGATCTTAGCAAGAAGGTTTTAGAATTGAGCAATATAATTTCCTGAACACTAGGCATACTTAACTCAATAGTGCATGACACTACATGGACTAGGCATCCTTCAGCTTTACCCAGCAGCCAACAGGCCCATGGAGTCCGATCAACTCCACTTTAAAGAGACTAAGTCAAGTCCGAAAGTGGTTTAGGCATGTCAGCATGGAACTGCGTCCATTCTAACAAATCTGCTAAGACCACACGCTTATTAGCTACAGGGCAGCAATCTGCCAACATAACTATATTCTTTCCTGCTTAATTGCTCCAGAATTATTCTGCTGTGAGAAAAATACCTGCAAAGCATGCTGGGAAAATGATGTAACATCAGCTTAAAGGCAATAGCCTACTACTTACCAGCTATTTGCCCAGATATACTACTAAAGTGCTGTGCTGGTGATTATATACAAGATGCAACATGGTTACTATGCAGCTAATTTTTGCTATTTGTCTTCTGATTAAAAAAAATCAGAAATTGTACATATTGCAGTGCAAGAATACTAATTTTCTAAGTTAGAAACTCAAAATTTAGGAAACCCAGGAATTAAGGTTGATTCAGCGATGTTAATTCAGCCCTCACACATATGTTTTAGGCTGTAGTCTTTATTTAACTGTTCTTGCAAGAATTTTTTCACATTTTGCCTAATTGAATAGCTTGGACTATGTTCTAGAAGCATATCACGAATAAACTGTGAGGGAGAACAATGACCAAAAGAAAACTGATTCATCCGTCATGTAACTAGGAAAGGCTGTAGGAGCAGAGTATGTCTGGAAATGGTAGGTGAAAGATAAAGGATTTGAACTGTGACAGTGAGAACTGAATCTACCACAAAGTTCTAATGTGATGGTAATCAAGACGCTTAAACCAAAATTTTCACATATGGCTGCTAATGGCTGCTAAAAATGGCCACATTTTCTGGGTACCTATTTGAGTCATCCTTGGCAGATACATAGAAGTGCCAAGTGATCACAGCTGTGACTGAAATGAGTTGGATCTATGCTTGTTATTTAAAATGCACTGAAAAATCAGGCCCAAACTCTTTCAAATTAGCTAAATATTAGTGAAAACTTGAACATTTTGATTTCTTTCAACACTTTAATTTCTTGCACAGACTTCCTTAATAGTGGCAGAATTATTTTACAAGTTCTTGAATTTTTAATCATCTTATGGTTTTAATACAGAATTTTTAGTTGTTTTGATATAGTTTACATAGGTAGACTTAAAGGCCCAGACTCAAATTACCTATATTCCACCAAAGTATCTATGCCTACTGTCAAATTCAGAAATTACATGAATACTTGCAATACTGTTTTCAGTATCAATAAGCCAATTTAGCCTCTGAATTAATTTAGCACTATAATGTGAGACTGACTGTAAACCTGAGCTGGTTAAATGAAGTTTCAGATGGGCATAGAGATGCTATTTCCATTGCATTATCCAGGAAGTTCACTTCCTTGCTTGTGTTTGCTGTTCCTACACCCACTGGAAATGTGGAGTGTCTTCATCATTTTCAGAAACTTATAGACAGCATCATGCAAGGACATATGTTGAAGACTGAGATAATCAAGCATACATCAAAGATTTCTGTTTCTGACCTCTGGGCTACTTCCAAGCTAGCTTTCATCTGAGATATGTTTTTCTTTTTTTTAATTAATTAAATTAACTGACAGTTTATTTCCTGGTGGTAACAAGATCACTTTTATAAACAGGATATATCCTGTATATCCTACTTTGCAACAACAGAGTTTTAGTAGGAAAACTTGGCTATTACTAGCTAGTGGAAGAAATTAGCCTGGGAGGATCATAGAATCACAGAATGGTTGAGGTTGGAAGGTACCTCTGGAGGTCGTTAGTCCCACCCCTTGCTCAGGCAGGGTGAGCTAGTGCAGGTTGCTCAGGACCGTGTCCAGTCAAGTGTTGATCATCTCCACAGAGGGAGACTCCACAACATCACCATAGTAATACACCTGTATTCAAGTTATCTTATATTTATTTCTACATTTTATTTCCTTCTTGAATTGCCTGAAAGTCCTCCCTGCTAAATGGTTATACCATTGTAACATAGCAGGGATGAATATTCATCAGTTTTCATCAACCTCTAACCTACTTCTAGGACAAATACTTTCTTAAGTCAAATGCAAACACAGTACCTTCCAAATCTGATAACCCTATCAAATAATCAAAGCAGCAGATCAAAAACTTATAGAATGAAAGTCACAATAATTTTGACTGAATCCAGTCCCTGATTTTTTTACGGCTTTTCATCCACTGTGCAGATTTAAACTGTATAGTCTGCAGTTTCTACTCAGACATTGAACATGTAAAGATGTAATGCATGCTTAAATTTAATGGATTTTATCTCCATTGAATTCCAGAGCATTAAAGTTTTCCACATTGTAAAGTTTCCATATTTCACATGGTTGTTCTGTCATTGTAGAAGAGCTGGTGTTTGTGGTCTGAGAATCAACATTTTCTGCAGTTTTGTTTAATTTCATCTGTTCTTCCTGAAAATCAAACTTTTGAGCACTTACAATGCATGACCACTTGTAAATTAATAGTATTCTTGTTACTGTGATGGGTTGGCAGTTACTTTCTTTTTAAGTTTAGCCTCCAATATATTTTCCAAGTTATTGTTGGGGAAACTGGCATTCCTCTTCCATTATTGCTGTAGGCACATTTCTTGGAGGATAGTTCTTCTGTTAGTGCTTACTATCTTTTGCTCAAGAACATACTGAAATTTGGAAATAAAGTGTATGTTCTTCTTCCTATAAATCTGTGAATTATCGATTCTGATGAAATCTCATGACAGATACTGCAATGATTCAGCAGAGGGTTGGGACGAACAAAGTCTGTTTCATCATGGCTTTTATAGCTATATACTCGGACATTTTAGTCAGTAAGAGGTAGTACAGGACAGGGTGCATGCATGTGTGAGGTGTAGGGGTATGATGAGGTATGGACTTTATAATAACAGAAGGTGAGTTTTCAATCAAAGGAGAAGCTTTGATCTTGGAAGGGAATGTAAGAAAGGAAAGAGAGACTAGTAGTACCCCGAGCCTCGAAGTGTCAGGTGATGGAAGTTTCAGCACTGAAGTGTTGGTCCTGAGTGCAAAATGATCGAACAGGAGGAAGAGGAAATCATAACATGAAATGGGGGAGTGTTTCTGAAAAGAGAGCTTAAGTTCTCTTAGAGATCTTAAGTTAATGGCTGGAAAATTATGGGAGATTCTAAGCTAAGAATGATTGAGTTGCATTGTCAAACTGAGTGCAGAGAAAGCAAAATAAATCATATATAGAATTGGTGGTGTGCATGTTGACATAAGGGGGCAAGACTTGAGCTAGATTTGAATGAATGAAATTGAAAGTGGAGATAGCAAAGAGGTGACAAAAATTTATCCCAGCCTGTCCTTACTACAAAGTGTCCCAGTTTTCTATTTTAGCACTGAAAGTGAGATGAAGAGTGCCCCCTTTTTTTTTTTTTTGCCTGAATTCCTGGCCAGCTTCCCTTTCCCTGTGCCAGAATGTTTCCCTGAGAACCCCTGAACACAACACCCCAGTTTTTCACTTTAAAAATATGATCAGTCTGCAAGGAGATAGAAAGAATCTGCAGATTGCTACTGACTTACCAGTTATTTTGGCATCATTTTCCACATGACCTATCTTGGGAGATATTTTAACTCACATTGTGAGTGATGTTTCCGAATGGAAACCTCAATCTTTAATGGTTGATTTTGCAGCACCAGCCAGTCTCATAATTTTGATCTGAATTATAGAAGTAACATCTTGGTCCAATGGTTTTCATATTTGCTCTTTGTTTTCAGCTACACCAGTGTAGATATACTAGCATTCAGTTAAGTGTCTCCGTCTACTGAAGTACAATTTATTCTGAATTTTGGTCTACTGTATCATGAGGGACAATAGAGGTTCAAAATACACACAGACTTTCTAGAATGTGGTTGGCTTTTTGGTAACCATCCACCTTCATTAGCTGAATGAATATTTAGTATACCTATCTGACAAATAATTACTGACTTTCAGGCAAAGGGATTCCAAGTATCTGTCATCACAGCTAGAAATCTAGAATCTCATCAAAAGTCTCTGGATATAAATGTAGATTTGATATTTTAAGGTTAGAAGAGGTTGGTCAGAAAGGGAAATAAAATGATTGATCTTTGACAGGAAATATAAAATAGATTCTGACTTCCTCATGCCTACTTATCTGGGAATGACTTGGGAATTCCCTTTCAGCATAAGTCCAGTTGGGAGGAAACAACACAGTCTGCATTCTCTTGGATTCTCAAACATTTGCCATCCTACTGGGACGGTGGTGATTGTCCCTCTTCTTGGCAATAGAGGTAAAGGAAAAGAACTTTCCTCATCCATTTGTGTCAGAGGATATGTACCACTACCATTTAAAATGCAGTTTTCCCCCATAATGAGTAAGCCATAGTATTTAGCTTCCTAAAACAGCCTCTGCATGGAAGTGCAATGTGTTCCAATACAGTTTGCTTTCACATGTGCAATTTGTTTGTGACTCATGAATCCCCATCAATATGCCTTCTGTAGAAGACGTTATAAATGCCATCAATCCTTTATTTGTATTTGAATCACATGTATAAGGCACTGAGATTTCATAAGATACCAAGCAGATTTTGAGAGGTCAGCGGTTTTAATCTCCAGAACAAAAAAAAAAAAATCATTTATGTGCAAGATTTTAGTGAAAAGTCAATGTGAAAGAGCAACAGAAATTCCTGACAAAGCCTCCCCCCCCTTCAATCCCTCCCACTGCCTCTCCGTTGTCATCCTTCTTAAGTATCACCTCTCCTTTCCATCAGGACTGGCACTCAAAGATACCAGATGGCAGCCTCAAGATTGTAGCACCCTTTAATGTCTGCCCTTTACTGTCTGGCAAAAGTGTTGACATTTCTGCCTTGAATGAGAACTGAAAACATTTAAAAATATATTCAACATGAACAGTCAGTGTCTAAGATGTTGTTTACACACTGCTAATGGGCTTTGACTTTAATAGAATGATCCTGAGGTCTGCAGAACCCACAGTCAGGTGTGAACTGGATATTTTCTTCTGTTATTTCCATTACATTAGAGAAATAACCAGCCTTTCTGCCCATGGACTTAAGAGCTGTGCATACTATTTCCATCAGCAAATATGAAGGCACTGTTGAGGGTTTTCTTGCAAGCATGAGCCAAGCTCTGAGACTACAATCTCCTAGAGCAGCTCCAGGAAGCGCTGCCTCCTCCTCTGGGAGGAGCTGTTACATGGGTAGGATGAGGAAGAGATCGGGCTCTTAATTTTAAGGGGCAGAAATAAGAAGTTCACGTGCTATTAAACACTTGAGTCTTGAGCAGTTACTGGATTTTAATACACACTGTCACAGGATTTTGTCTTTAGTTGCACACTGATGTTCAGGAAGTAAATTGTACAAACACGTCTTCGTCATTGAAAGTAAAATTAATTTATTTGGTTGGCTGAACTGAGCACAGAAATAATGGAGTGAAGTGTTAATTTCTAAGAGTGAGCTTTGGGAAAATCTCTGGAATTGCTTTTTCTGAAGGACTCAAAATAGAGACCTGAATCCATAAGAAGAAAGGTATTTTCTGTAAAATGCTAAACAGTCTGAACTTACAGTAGAGCAGAGTTATAAGAAGCTCTTAGCAGGTCATGGTATTGGGCACCGGCTGAATGCACCCCTAACACTTGTGAGGAGAGCACTGGTACCATGCCATCTCTCTCCTGCAACTCGTTCATAGCACAGTATTATTTCTGATGGACATTAAAACACCCTGTTTGTCTCCTCTCCATCATAAGCTACTAGATAGCTCTTACTATAAAGGCTTTGAGACTGCATTTCATGTTTTACATGCTTGCAGAGTTTTCTTTGTTGTTGTTGTTAATTTGTCTTTAAATATTCCCAGTTGTTAACAGGCAGAAATTTCCCATTAACAATACATGTGGCCCTTTAATCCTCAAATATGTGGAACAATTCAAGACATATGGGTGGCAAAATATAGGACATAATTTACCAACAAATCTCTTGGATTACTACTGCTTAAAGATTTAGCACAGAAGGACTACACATGTCTGAGAAATGAATACTACTTTCTGCTTGCAAACCCTGTATTTTGACAGGCCGTATTGTCTTGAGATAGAACAACAGAAAAATAATGAATAATTTAATCAGAAATAGATGAGACAAATAGTATAAGGGACAGTACATGGATTTCCTTCTTGAAAGCTGAAGCCTACCCATGCTTCACATGACCAGCCAACCATTCCACACTAAATGGCGAGTTGATCAGAAGCAGGTTTCTTCCTGTTAGTTTCTAAACCAAATGGAGAAAACATTCAGATTGCTAGCAGATGCAGTCAGTTGTTCTCTGGATTTAAGGAAGCACCTAGCTTTTAGTGCCTTTATTAAAAGTCTGTGAGGTCATTTTAAGATTGAGACTACTACCGCATTGATTTGGATATTTAATAAATTTTTTATTCAACAAAACAATGAAAACAGTAGGGTTCATGTCAATAAAAATATTTTCTAGATTTACTTTTTGCATCCAAGCTTTTATCTGGAATAATATTCCATATGATTAGTTTATCAAAAAAAAAAATTGAATACCATTGTACTTCATTAGACATTCTCCCTTCTCTTCCTCAACAGCATGAAGAACTGTGGGATGGAGTTATTTTTAGATGGAGTGAGCAGAATGAGAAAAACTGTGTCTTATTTAGGAAAAAAACGTATATTAAGAACTAAATATGAATGGTCTCTTTTGATCAAAAGAGGTAGAATAAGCATGTGGGACACAAATGGCTTATGTCAAGGAGTGCTGTTCTTGCATTTCTTTACTGTTCTTTCATATTTTAAATGCTGTTTTATTTCATCTTCACATTAGAACATGCTGAGTGATAGAGTGAAGAGATCTACGGTTTTTAAATCCGCACGTCTAAACCCTGTTTATTGGTATTTTGGTGACATCTAGTGGTGACAAAGCTGTTAGCCAATTTTATGGTCTATGCTGATGTAGCAGGATCATCGCATTATGAAAAACGCTTGTAACTGTGGGTGCAAGGCTGGCGTTTCATAAGCTGCAGAAGAAGAGGCTCAGCAACAGTCCTCTCCTCTTCCTTCACAGCCTAATCATAGGCAACAGCGAATTTCTGGTACTTTCAAATGCAAAGAAACTGATATTCTTGTAGCTTAAGATTTCAAAGTCAGGTTCTACTGATATTGTCAAGAGTGGCAGCAAAATAGAAGACTATAACCAGGGTTAGATGATGCCACAGTGAGACCTTGATACCCAGCCTGTTCTTCAGTCTCCACCCACTGCCGCCAAGAGAAAAATATTGTGTACAAATTGTAAGTGCTTGTATGCGATAAAGCAATACTTGGCGCTGGCGGAAAGCGGCAGAAAACATGATGGGTTTAGATGTGCCTAAATGAAAAAGAACGAATCTCAGCTGCCCTGGTTGTGAATCTCAAACCAGTTTTACATATGTTAGATGGTTGCCTTTGTTAGAATTCACATCCATATCTGCGAAATCAGTCTCAGGCCCAGTGTATGCAATAAAGTAAAAAAAGAAATCAAGCTGTGAGAATTCTCTTTTCTCTCCCTCAGAGAATTAGTGTTGAATAGAGATACTTTGGTTGAACAGCACTATTTTCTACAACACAAACATTTTATTTTTAATAAATATTTATGAGGAGTTGGCAGGGGAGGAAGAGGTTATATTTTGTTGATTAGAAAAAACAGTGATTCAATAAATGACATTAAGCTACTGGCTTTTCTGCTTTTGTTTCAATACTATGAATATGTAGTGAGAGAGAGAGAGTGTGTGTGAGGGGGAGAGAGAGGGAGAGGGAGTGTGTGTGTGTGTGTGTGTGTGTTTGAAAGAGAGAAAGAGTGTGTGAGACAGGTGGCAGTGGGGTTGCTATAGCAATTACTTGTCACTAATGATAGGAGGGTAATTACTGCAGCAAATTCCCACATAGCTATTCAGCACACAAGTTAGACTATTTCCCATCCTAAAATATTCTTTCTGTATTTGCAAGATTACCTTTTTCACCAGATGGCTACAGGCTACATTTCCAAAATTTACAATAGTGTAAAACCAGAAGTTCATTAATTAAGGTGTCACTGGAATCAGAATTCAGTCACCCCATCAATTTTGAAAGAGGCAGTGAACTTCTGTCTTTTGGGGTCTACTTTTCTTGAGACATAATACAAAATTTTGGGGTTTAGAACGCTTTTTGTAAGTTCAATGTCAAAAACATATTGAGGTCACCTTCAATGTTGCATTTGAGTAATCGAGATTAGTATGTGATTGAGTCTGACTCATCACTTAATTGCACAAGATGTAAATCAGGTTTTTCTGCAGTGAACTAATAAAATTAAACTATTAATAACTGTGCAAACAACTACAAATCAGGGCATGTTTGAAGGAAAATAGACTCAGGCATAGAGAGAGTCATTGCGAGAGTTTCATTGCAACATGTTCATTAGTATATTTTTCGTTTCCTTTCTTTCCATTATTTGTAGCTTAACAGTGGCTTATCACCTCATGCAAATCAGAAAAAAAAAATCTACATTGCATTTCATCTTTAGGCTGGTTCATTCTGCAATGTTTAAAACATTTCTAAAGAAATAAATGTAGATGCAACTTCTTTGCTAATATATATAATGAAAATTTTTGTTTAGAATATTCATCACTAATAAAACGGTCTCAAAAGGTGTATCACATTTCCACAAAAACATGGTGTTACCTTGGCTACAGTATTTCTTAATGATTCTCTTTTCCTTAATGATTCTCTTTATCCTTTTACCTACCTTCTACTAATGAAAATATGGATTACGGACATTACCTTTTAATTAACTGGTGGCAAATATGTGGAATTACAAGCTGCTTTAGGGAGTTCATTCTTTTCCCCCCCAGCTGGCTGGACTATGATGATTTGAGGGAATACACAATAACTTCTGTCTTTTCAAGGAAATAAGTAATGGATTTCATAACTACGGGCTGGAAAGATAGCACCTAGGCTGCTTAGGTGGATGAGATTGTCTATTGCGCCATAATTAATTCATGTTTGATACGCTCCAACTTAAGTGTATTTCTTTCTGTCTCACTTGTTATAAAATTTAAAACTATGCATCTCTCTGGTTACTGCTATTAAAAATAGTGCAAGTCTGCTTACCTGGGCTTATTTCACTTTCCATCCTTCAGCTAATTTACTGATAAATTCATTTTTCCCACTTTTGTTTGTACAACATTGCATTTTATTGATGAAAAAAAAAAAAAATGAAACCAGACCCAAAACAAAAACAAAACTGGTTTTTGGTGTGCTAATATTTTTAAAAGATAGCCTTATAAAATGCAACTGTTTGGACTTATTTTTTAGTACAATTGAGTTATTTCAATTCATAGATCAAAACAGGTTAATATGCTGGAAGTTAAAATCCACTTGCCAGCTGGTGACCTTGTACAGTAATTAAAATAATACTTGCTATAACAACATGAATAATTGTATGTTTAAATAAGGATTTTCACAATTTCCTTTCTTTTGTTTATGCCTCAGGTGCACATTTCATAAATGGGAAGGTTGATTTATAATCTGCTTCTGATGTGTGAATCAGTAAATCTTATGAATCAGTTTCTCCTCAAAGTTAGCACTTGAATTCCCAAGGATTTCATGAAAAGCACTTTCCATTTTTCTCACTAAAAATATATAGCTTGATGCCAATTAAAATTCAGTGCACAGTGTATCCAGTAACCCTGATAATCAGTAAAAACATGTCAGAGAGCAAGATGGTTTCTCCAACTGAATGGAAATCTCAACAAGCAGTTAACCTACAATAGGAAGAAACTCATTACTGGGATAGGTTGCTGCCTTACAGCACTTGAAAAGCTGATTAAAGAAATAATGACGCAAAACTATATAAAATCCTGGCAAAAGCGGCAGGGAGGATAATGACAGAGATTTCAGCTTACACCAATACTTTTTTTGGCTCAGAACAACAACAAAAATATATTGATCAGACCACTACGTGTTACGTTGATGTACAAGAATGGCAATTTCTTCCCTCAAACCCCACGTTGTTTTTATTGTTTCAGCTCTTTGACTCTTGATGACTTGAATTCAAGTCCCAAATGGACTTCTGATCAGCAGGGTAGCTGATTTCAGAATAAAAAGAGAGAGAAAATGTATAAACTTGGTGAAGTGCTCCACAAGCTCCAGCTTGCAAACCTCACAGAGACTGCAGCCCATCCAGCTCGCAAACTCTCACCTAATACAACATGCTGTAAGTTGTGAAGAAATGTGTTTAAGTATAAATAGTCTCTACTGGCTTCAAGAAGTAAAACTGTTCCCTGAGTTTAGTCAACACATTGCTTGCTGGGGAAGCTGAGAGGCCAATGTCCTAGGCTCACCAGTGATTTCTCCCTGTAAAATGAAAGTTAGCAATAATTGTGTGTATAATATTGTCTATTAGGTGGTGCATAAAGGCTTGCATTGTATGTACATACTGTAGTTGTATAGAAAACATTACAGAGTGAGCCTGCTTTTAGCTTGATGCCTCATACAGTGGTAATTAAGGAGAACAGTCTTTTGATTTGCTACTATTTGCAGTTCTGCAGGAGAAACTGAGTTTAGGCTATCTTGTGCTGTGCATTGTTGCCATGTTTAATCTTCTGATTCGCTAGGAACAATTACATGCGACACCTATGGGGAATTTAATTGCTTAGCTCCTGCCTCTACGGCAATTGTAATTATGGTGCAGTACTATTTGGGAAAAAAAAAAAAAGAGAGAGAGAGACAAAAAAAAAGTGTGGTGTTTTTTAGAACATAGCACTGAATAATACCAAGGTTAGATTTATACAACAGCATAGCTCCAAGAATTAGCTTCCAGAATTAACCCTGTGTTTCTTTTGATGAGAAGCCAGACAAAATAAAGCGGTGGTTATTGTAAATATCCTCATGTAAAGCTTTCCATTCAAGCTTATCAAATGCATTTATCCTCCCAATATCTGTGGGAGTTAGCACAGCTTCTTTTTTTTCCCCTCCTTCTCCAGCTGAGGAAACTAAGGCACAGAAATGTGCTGCCTGATTTGTCTTTATGAAAAATCCAAAGGAGAGCAAATTAGTATGTGAGAAATTTTGAATTTCTAGCATTTCCAAGCTCCTTTTACTTTTCATGGATGCAGCTTTGAAAGAAACATAATGGGCAAAAGACGTGCCTTTTTAAGCTATAAGACCTTAAAAAATTCTGTAAAATGGAACATAATAAATAAATGAATAAATGTTGCTGTGCACTATTCTGCTGATAATTCCTGTTGAGCAGAATTGAGGATGTCATTGTCTGAATCATCCTGCACAATCCCAACCAAAGGACGTTGTAGACAGGATTATCCTATTGCATTCTGAAGGAAATTTTAAAGAGAATCCAAAGAGCACTACTGTATTAGAATTTCTTTTATTCCTTACAGAAAAGAAAGAATGATCACTGCTTCATTTGCAGTAAGGCATTTTATTTCTTTCATCATCTCAATGATTTTCAGAACTGATATTGATGGCAATTCAGCTAGAAATTAAACTCTCATTGGGAAGTGCCCCAGTGGCTTCACAAGTTAACACTTGTTAGATGTGGTGTACAGATCAAAATCAGGACCAATACTCCACAGAATAGAGCCTGTTCTGGCTGAAGAACTCATGATATTTAATAATAATGCTGAGGTTTATTTGTCGCAAATAAACATTAATCATACAGAAGTGAAATTCACTCACAATTTTGCATAAGTTGCGCATTTACCTTCAACATCTGCTGTAGTCCCCTTTAAATGATATACAACATGGCCAAACATGTGACCTATAGATAGCAAAAAGGCAACCCACTCCTTTAGTATAATTATACTGTACAAGAAATATACATTTAAGATAACTACTAGGTTTTTCTCTTTGCAGCCTATCAAACATAAGTTTAGTCATACCAGAGAAGGTATAATGCTATAATTGCCTGTATGAATCTTGGTAGCAGTTAGACAATGTGCTGCAAAAGTGAAGGTGCACGGTACATACCCCTGCAGATCTGCTGCTGTGATTAACCTGAAAAATTTTGTGTGAGAAAAAAAGTAACTAAGAGAAATGTGTTTTCTTCAGATAATTATTAACTTCTTTTGATACTGACATCAACAGAACTGACAAGATCTCTTTGAAAGTCAAGATTACCTTTCTGGAAGTTTTGCATTCTTTGTCATTAAAAGAAAAAATGCCTACATTGACATTTTAAGCTTTTCCCAAGTTTCATATTAAAAAAGCAAAGGAGTTGATGCAAGATCCTTTGAAGGCCAAAGGGAACAGATCTCATACAAGAGCCACTATAATTTTTTCCACACAATATATCCTTTTTTTTTTTTTTTTGCCAGTTAGTAACTATAACTACATATAGTTACGATAATAGCTAGTAATTTTACTGAATTAGCAGTTCCATGTGTGAACTATCTATATCCATTCTCCCCACCTTTTATTATGTTGTGAAAAGCTTCTTCTGGACTAGTAGTACAAGACTGGTCAGGTTTTCCACTCAGAATATAATCTGTGTGTTTAAAGCCAACATGATAATCTCCCTGAGAAGTCAGCACATGGGAACTGTCATTTGAAGACCTGTATTTTGCCACCATCTGGCCAGACAACATTGGATAAGTCACTTGAAGTCTTTGCTCTTTCAATTTCTCATTTGTAAAGTGAAGATATTATCAACCAATATTTGCAACTTGCTTTGTTGTTCTGTTGTAGGTTTAAAGTCATTCTTGTCTTTACTGTACCTTAAAACCATGTTCTGACTTTGTTTCCTCCAAATTTACATATCTAACCCTCAGCCAGCTTCAAACTGCATCCCTTGTTTTATGTGAACAGCACAGGCATAGTACAGAAGAGAAGAGACTCCAAACAGTGAATCTGAATGCACTTTAAAACATGCTTTTCCATTGCAGATATTTGCAAATGAAACCCTGTGATGCAGCATTTAATTCCCACGAGAAGTGCTATTCTCATTATATCTTCTGTCTGTATACAAGCTTCTGCTGTGTTACTTGTATTGCCATTTTTAGCAAGGACTCAGAAGAGAGAAAGGGTAGAAACTCAGACAGAATTACTAAACTGTAACACAAAGATAATGAACTCTAATGCAACAGGACAGCAAATTAAAAGACTGGGAAGTTGTTAGCCCATGTAAAAATAGGAAGAAAAAGAGCTTTATTCCATACTTTTGAAGCATTCTTCAAAGCTCAGAGAGCCTACTAAACGAAGCAGTCCAGCTAATCTGCCTAGAGCTCCTCAGTTCAGCTCTCTTTACAAAAGAAATCCAACGAGACATTTTTAAGAGCAATTATTTTTTTATGAAAAGGAAATAACTAAGACCTAGAAAGGCACATTAGGGGCTAGAAGACACACCAATCAGGAAATGGTTTAAGATCCCCATTCAGCTCAATTTGTTTTAAAGTATTTCAAACCCCCTGAATGCAGCAAATTCTGCAAATAGCCAAGTGGCTGGGAGACATAGTGCATATTGCCAAACAGATTTAAATGCAAACCCAAGACTCTTGTTTCCCAAAGCTGTGGAGGGTGATTATAACACTGTCTAGTCTTAAGGCAAAGCTAGTCTCCGCTGGTTTTATGTATTTCCCTACCAGAGTCCTAATGTCCCCTTTCTGTGCAAATATACCTACAGAAGAACAAACCCATACAGAAATCTGGTAGTTCCAGAAATGGCACGGATTTGGTAAAATCATGCCTTGGTTCACAACATTATCAAGCACAAGCATTCAGGCATCATAGAACATTCCCTGTCCTTTGGTTTGGAACCAGAATTACAATAATTTATAAATACGCATTTAATAATACATTTTAGAAATATAGTTACTTTCCATTTTTAAAACATTTGTGAAAATCTAAATCATGTTAATCTTTTTTGAGAAACATGAAGTCTAGGAATTCATATTTTTATTAAAACAAATCTTCAGATTCCCTTCTATCCAAGTAATTTTAGCAGTTGAAACGTACAGAAATGCACGATGTATCACAAGACCATGACAAAATGTGAAAGATGACAGTGTTGGATCCATGGGCTGCAGTTTAGTTTTATTGCTCCAGAAGTTTATGAGTACTGTCTTGTGAAAGGGTACAAACCTACTGTAATCCTGACCTTTTCAAGTAACTGGCATTCCACAAATGTTCTGACATTTCCAATTTATGGGATTGGGTGAATTTTCTTTTTTTCTGGAAAGAAAAAAAAATCTGAATCTCTTAGTCTGAGAACTGAAAGAAATGAAGGTAATATTTCCAGATTTTTGTGGGAAAAAGCACTACCACTCAGGAAATCAGATATTCAGCTGTGTCTGCAGGTTGTGGAAAGCTACGACATAATCTTTCAGGGGAATGAGAGAGACTTGCAAAGTCCTTTGCAAGGCTTGCAAGACAGAATAATTCAGAATATTTCTAACAAGACTATTGATTGCAAAAGCACATTTTCTTTCCACTTACCCACATTTCTGATTTTAAAGGCCTGCACAATAATGATGAAGTATATGGAGCTGAAAAAACAGTAAAAGCTGCATTCAGAATCCCTGATATCTGATCAAAGACAAGCTCTTTGAGAAATTTCGTAAGCAACCACTCCTATGTGAAGGATAAATTAAAACCATCTGAGAGATAATATGTGAAATAATGTCTGTTAAATAAAAATTAATAAACGGGCATTAAAAAAGAATAAGAATATAGTCACATGGCAAAGACCAGATTTTTTCCTAAGACACATGGAAACAATTTCAGAGATTTTCAGCAAAGCAGCACTGTCAGACACGCAGTGAAAGCAGTTTTCCACATTTCAGCACAAGTTGCACGATACAATGCAAAGAAAAGCTGAAGTGTATTAATAAACACGTAACTAGAAGACAAAACTGTTGTGATGACCGTGGTCATGAAGAAAAAGATTCTTTCTTGGATCTCATAAAAATGTACAAGACAAAAGGGTTTTTTCAGATGGCATATTTGTGATATTGGAAACAAATTAACTAAAGTTGCTGGAGGAGGGGAACCTCAATCCATCCCACTCCTACCAGTTTGGTGCCAGTGCCAGCAATAGATGTCCAGTGCTGGGAGAAGGATCACAGCTCAGCAGGAGAGCAGCTGAAGTGCAGCACAAAGGAATTCCAGCCAGTCAGTCAGCTTCATCAAGGCCCAACTGAAATGCTTCTACGCCAACACACATAGCATGGGGAATAAATAAGGGGAGTTGGAGACGTGCNAATTAAGCAGATGAGGCCCTCTGTAGACAGATAAAAGCAGCCTCACATTCACAAGTCCTCATGGGGACCTCAACCACCCCAATTTCTGTTGGAGGGACAACACAGCAGGGCATAACCAATTCAGGAGGTTCCTGGAATGCATTGATGATCACTTCATTTTTGAAGTGATGGAGGAGCCAACAAGGAGAGGTGCCATGCTGAACTCTGTTCTCACCACCAAGGAGGAGCTGATGGAGAATGTGAAGCTCAAGGGCGGCCTTGCTGCCGTGACCATGAAATGGTGAAGTTCAAGATCCTTAGGGAAGCAGGGAGGGTTCAGCAAGCTCACAGCAAGAAGACTTCGGCCTCTTCAGGGACCTGCTTGGTAGAGCACCATGGGACAAAGCCCTGGAAGGAAGAGAGCCCAAGAAAGCTGATGAGTATTCAAGGGTCACCTCCTCCAAGCTCAGG
>VXBL01005515.1:573407-595669 GCA_013400195.1 Aramus guarauna | reverse complement strand
CAAACAGTTCTATGATAGGATTCTATGATTAAAGAAGGAATAGGAATGATGATGACCTGTTGGAAAAAAAAGTATGAATTATGCCTCTTTTTTGTGTAGATGCATGTTGCAAATTCACAGTGGCATATTTCAAAAATACTAGCCATCCTTCAGATTGTGAGACAAAAGTTTCCAAATGTAAAACCCAAAGGTGGATTCTCATTATCTGAACAAAAGGTGGAAAAAAACCCCTTAATGGCATCAGAAAGTTATGATATATCATAGGTATAATACCAAAAACCCTGTGAAGCACCTGTATTACATATATGCTCTCATAACCATTCAGACTAAGAAAAAACCGACCATGAATGAATTGTGACACATGAATGGTCATGTGACTGGAATATCAGTGTGTACCACAATAAAGCAAAACTATTTAAGAAATGTTGTAGAATAAGAGCTTTAAGTAGGTGAACACAATTCCTCTCAACAGAAGTGCTGCTATTAAAGAGAATAAACATTCCACTCCAATAGGTGGAACACAGTTGCAAGACACTGGTGTGAAAACAGAACAATGGAAAGAACGACAATTGCATATAGAAGAAATGTGTCTTCAACCCTTCAAAGTCACAGTTAAGTGATTCATCCCATGGTCGTGATAGCTATTCTTGCAAATCAGCCTGGTCACACTCATTCCTGACAATCAGTCCTGCAAAAAGCACCAAAGCTAAAGAAAACTAAGGCCAATGCAGTTTTCCCGTTTTTTTGGGATACTCAAAATACTACTGCCTCTGTTTCTTCACTGACAAATTCCTACCTGATCACTAATAGTGAGAGTCATTGCGCACACAGCAAACAAACGCTATGATAGAAGCCTGGCTGAATGAATTGTTTGGATGATAAAGCCCTGGGATTCAATATTTAAACCCTATGAACAAATGTCCAGCGAGACACAGAATCACTTTGGCTAATAATTTGTCTGTTTCCAGGAGTGTGCTACTAAGTGATTTTATTGGGTATTTGTTGCTATTTTTATTTGGCATTGTGTTTTGTTTTCATTTGCATTAAATGGTAAGCAAAATGAAGCCTCAACTTCAATGTTCAATTAGTTTTATTTAAGCATTAAAATAATTGACTGTTTCATGGAATCTAGCTTCATTTGAGCCAGATTTTGTATCCTTTTTGTCATCTTTTCCTATCCTTCAAAGAATGTTTCAAGAAAAATGTTTATAAAAACCTCTTTTTGTTCTGCTAACCCTGCAAACTAAACATGTTCCATTTATTTTTAAATTAAGTGAAAATTAGCCAGGTGTGATAGATAAGCTTTCTATACACAGGTCTAAATATTGACAAAAGGAGACGTGTCACTGGAAAAATCATCAGTCTAGCAATTATCACGTTAGCATGTTAAGTGGAAAAAGATGTGAAACTTCCAAATGTGTCAATACAGATTATTTCATTTCCACCAGCTATCAGCTATACTGTGAACATCAGTGCCTTAATGTATACTCAGCAGCAGGTCGGCTTTTGCAAGCAAATACCTTAACGTGGCATCCAGAATTGTCAGATTTGTGCCGAAATCATGTATATCCCCTTCAGAAATGGGCTGCCAAGCGACTACTAGACATTTATAGAATGCCAGACAGTAGAGGGATAGAGCCAGAGGACAGGGACAACAAGAAGCCATCAGCAGGGAATGTCTTTCTCACAGACCGGGTGGTGACTTTCAGGTCCAAACTTGCGTGGACAGGGAACAGAGGAGAAGGAGCTGGTCACCGTTTCCCCAGAGAGGAAGTTGTAGCAGAAACCAAAACGTGCTAAACCCCTTTTTAATAGTAGGTCCAGAAACCAGCTGCGATTTTAACAGCTGGTTCTGCCAGACTAAATCCAACCTCCTTCAGTACAGTCCTGATCCTTTTACCATTGCCTGCCCAAAACTCAAACGGGATTAGTAGCCTAAAAAGAAAGCCTTTTCCTCACTTTCTTCCAACCTCTGCTACTCATTTCAGTTCCCTACATATTAATAATTCTCAGATAAGGCACATATTTTCTATTTTCATAATCTAGTCAATGTCACATTACTTGCAGGTCAGTTTAACCTTTTCTACTCCTGCTGTCCATTAAGGAATTGTTCAAGAAGTTAAATTAAGGTGCCTTCATTAATGAGTAGCAGACAAAGCGAGGAAGACGGAATAACGATCCGTGTAGTTCAACAGGGTTCATTTAAAACACATATTTTTCTTTACAATGTAAATGATTTCATTAATTCCAAGAGCCATGAGTGGAGTAGTGCCTACACCAGGTTTGAAGTTGAAACTCTTTCTTTGGTGAATAATAGCACTGGAAATTTTACAGCAGCTTATGAGAGCCAGAATCATAGAATAATAGCTCTCAGGATACATTATTTTGGAGGGGGAACTTACAGGAAGTTCTCACCCCAGTGTAACCTAACAGCATGAGATAAATACCCTTGAGACCAAATAAACTTTCTTTCAAGGATCTCCTATAATCTAAGATTTTTAAATACAATTTAAAAAAAAAAAAAACTTTTAAAAAGTCAGTATTACATGATGTGTGCTCAAAACAGGAGATGTTTTTGGTAACGATTAATTTGATATGTATCAATATAAGGTTAGCAGCAGGGACAATGCCTTGAACAAAGCCTGGGGACATCTATAGAGAGAATCCCACCAATTTCAGTGACTTTGGATCAGACCATTACTGGATGACTGCAGGCCACATTGTGCAATTTGTATGGGTAGTTTTAAGAGCTACAGTACATGACTGATGTAGTCTGGCTAAATCATGTCCCGCCTTTGCGGACTTTTCTAGCAGGCACTGTAGAAGGCCTGTGGGCAAGACAGAATTTGTGACGCAGCTTGATCCCAGAAATCCAGTTACTGAGGTGCAGAACTTCACCATTCACTACAGCATCCACTGTACCATGATCTAATAGACCTCTTTAGGTGAAGATGACCAAAATCTCCTTGATTTTGTTTGCACTGATTTTTCCTTAGAAACATCTTTATTTGATATTTTAAGCCTCTTTTGCCTCAGAAGTGCATTGTGCAGGCTGCTGGTGGGATAGTGCAAACATTATTCAGAGCTTGAAACTACTTTTCCACAGAAACATATCTGCATATGCTATTTTTTAATAAGTACTGGCAGATTATTAAAATGTATTACTTTCCCATCTCTTTCCTTCAAGAATTTTACTATTCTTTGACTTCTCAGCAAGAACTCCCACGCACATAAAACAGTGACCAAAAGATGACATTCAGATAAATAACACAATTTTTATGTGAAATGTCTCTATGAACAAATAGTTTTTTCTTATTTTTCATTGCAAATAGTTTGCACGATATTAAATTGAAGATATTTCAATCATCCCATTCATCCCTTTTTCAATGTTCTCAGGACTCCAGGGCTTGCAACCTCCTGAAACAAATCAGAAGTATTTCAAGATAAAATTTCAACAGCTAGCGAGAGATATTTTAAGATTTCCTTTATGTCTTTTTTTTACTCTCCCTTGGTGCTCAGCATCATGCAAGATTTGGCCCCAAGTCATGGAGATTTTAGGCAATAGTTTCCCCATGCTTAAATTTTAAAAGTAGTTGCCATAGCAACTGCCAGACACAGCATATGGTGTGTCTGTTACCTCCAAGATAACAGAGCAATTTCTAAAGAATTTTCTTTACAATATGTTACGAACCTTTGTACTTTTTACAATTTTTCGGAGTGCAGTATAAGGTACTGTTGTTCCCTGACATTCTCTTCAAGTTGAATGCTCATTTTGTAACTCTCTCTTTTATATTAGGCAAATATTTCCCTCTCTTCCTTGTCTTTTTATTCTCCCAATATTCAGGAAAACTTGAAAGAATAAAGTGGGGAAAGGGAGACATCTATCAAGTTTTAGCTGAAGATTTTACTTAGTTTTGCTACAATGTTACCTTTCCTTCGCTATGACAATCCAAAAGACAAAAATACAGAAAAAGACAGACTACAGAAAAAGACAGAAATTGTATTAAAACTTCTTTAATATATGGATGCTGGGCAGTCAGACATTTTGCAGAACTATGTGCAGCCTTCAACCATTTGGCTCCCATATTTGCCCGGCTTCTCATCTCCAGTGAAGAATTAATTTCTGTGCAGAGCGGCCTCAAAGAAGACGAACTCGGAAACACACGTGTCACCTCTTCTTTGGTAGGTAGTACATTCTCCTCGAATAGCAAAGACTTAGGATGCAGTTCCTTTTCCAAAATGGGTTGGCTCTACTGTGAGTAGGTGCTGAAAAGAAATCCCCTAGGACAGCTTGCGAGTGGGATGATGCTGATGCTGCCTACCTTCCTCCACGCACCTGAGATGATCCCACTGTCCAGCAGAGCTCCCCACATTTAAGCATTTCAATGCTTGCCTTGCTTTGGAGGATCATGCACAGATTCGGGAAATAAGGGAAATAGGCCTTTATTCCTCCTTCTGCCCCTTTGTGGTTGTATAGACTGAGGCAGGATTAAAAGAGTAGTTACTAGGATACATCATAATGTTCTGCTCTGTAATTCTCTGTCCCCTGAGTCCTTCGTTCTGACAACTTTTCTGCAGTTAAGGCACCTTCTGCATAAATCTTCTAAAAAATTAAAAAATAAAACTCCACCAAAACAGGATCTATGAGTGCACATTTAATTCTCCCCTGAGGAGAAGCCAAGAAAGAGAATGAACCACTCATTATACACTTAGCTTAATGCACAACTACAAGGTGCTGACACTACCCTGATGAAGACAGAAGATAGGGTAAGAACAGAAAAAATATTTGAAAGGGAACTTTGCATGTTTGGGTTTGGGGGTGTTTTTGTTTGTTTGTTTGTTTACTTGTCATTTACCGTAGTTACTTCTCAGGGAAGCGGGAATCATTCTGTAATTGGACTTGCATGGGATTACCTTCAAGAAATACTTGGCCAAATGTTTTGCAAAGAAATGTTTATATTTAATTAACAAGTCACGTGGTTCATTGCAGCAATTTATCCTCTTTTGCTGCCTGGACAAGGGGAGAAAGAGACCAAAGAGCACAGCAGCAGGTACTATTTCTGGGCAAGTGTAGTTTTCAGTAAAGGCTGAATGACTGTGCTGTGGGAAAAACAGGAGAAAATTTTGCTGCTAAAAGAGACTAGTGACAGCATTTTTTTCCCAGTAATAGCAGTTGAAGTTAGCTAATAACCATAGTTACAGGAAAAGCAATGGTAATAACTTCAGGGTTTAGCTTCTAAATGACATATAACAGAAAGAGAAGGAGGGCCATGTGTGACTTCCACCTCATCTTAGTGATGCATTATCCATTTATTAGCCTGGAGCATTTAGGAGAAGAAAATGACTTACGGTATCCTGACTGATTGAAGGATGGTGAGAAAATATGATAAATATGTTAAATTAAGAAAAATACATTATATTTGTGGTATATAATGTAAAAGTTGTGATTAAATGAAAATTCAATAATGTAGGAAGGTATAGTTGTAGTATACCATGCCTCATTTTTATTTATGCTGTAGATAATATCATAGTACATAAGTAGATCATGAGTTAAGGTCACTTCAATACCCATGAATGTAATGTTTCTCTTAAACTGTAATTTCATGGGTTCTTATGGCTTAGTTTTCCTTGCCAGTCCATGGATGGCATTATCTGTTGCATTGGACATATGCTTGACATTAGGGTCTTCACAAGTCCCTAAAGGGATCTCGCTCCTAGTTAGCACTTCCTTCTTCTGAAACAACCTCTTTCCACTTAATCCTGAATTTTTCTGGTTCTGCTTTTAGCAATTAACCACAATCTCCATGGGCCAGGCCACAATCACCAGGCAACATGGTGTGCAAGAAGGAGCTGAAAGAAGTGGGTTCATTCAGTCTTAGGAAGAATAAGCAAAGGGGAGATCTTACTGATCTTACTGCTGTCTTCAACCTCCTACTAGGAGGGTATGGAAGAAGAGAGTCAAACTCCTTTCAGGGTGCACAATGATAGGATAAGAGGTGATGGACACAAATTGCAACATGGGAAATTCCAATTAGAAGTTAGGAAAAATATTTTCACCGTAGTGAAACAGTGGACCAGGTTTCCCAGAGAAGTTGTGGCATCACCACCGCTCAAAATTCAATCAGGCAAGGTACTGAGCAACCCGTTTAAGTAGGTCTTGCTTTGAGTGGGGCCAGATGACCTCAAAAGGTCTCTTCCAGCCTAAATTATGTGGTGATTCTGTGATTCTATTCAACTCCGGTTCAGGAGCTCAGCAGGCAGCATTTGTCATTGAAGAAACTACTCTAATTGAAAATCTGAGTATGCCTGAGAGAATAGGTCCCTCTTGTAAGTGAAAGGGTGTGATTTATCCAAAAGTAGTTTGTGCCACAGAGGAAGAGGTTGGTATTGTCCTCTTTTGGATGTATTTTTGCTATATGGGCATAGAGCATGTTGAATTTAGCAGAGTTATTCCTGAGGAAAATATAAGTAGCACAGAATCAACTCCTAAACATGAATGCACCATAAATAAAATAACTGATAAGTTTCCTTTCGGTATGGCTTATTCTATTTCAGGAAACATAGAATCCAATAAGTTATATTCAAATCCCCTCTATAATTAAGTGTAGGTGAAGTATATTGCTACAGTGTATTAGTGACTCCATGTAAACATATTTTCCTCCTGAATAGTTATAAACAGGCACACCATAACCTCATTTTTTGCTTTTTTCCACATTATAAATTCGCTTTTTTCTTTGCAAAATGTCACTTTCTTTCCAGCAGGTTAATCCCAGGAGGTCTGGTAACTACAATTACTCCATTTAAATATTCCACATATCTGTCAAGACTCAAAAGAATTCTGTAGTGTCAGTTTAAATATAAATATATATAATTCTAGTTAATAATCATCACTTCAAGTCTGTTATGAAAACTGTATTACTCATTCAGAGTGTATGTGATGTTGTGTACGTATGCAGCATTTGTTGCAGCATTTTCATTGATTTATTGCTTAAAAGCCCAACCATACTAACTGCAATACATCAATGATCTCATGCAGAAAACAATGCTCTTCAAAGGTAAACTTGTCTATAAGTTTTTATTCTAATTACTGAAGGCAAAAGCACCAGAAATTTCCTACCTTTTTATACAGAGAAAGCTGATAAATGTATATAATACTGTAAAAGCAAATGCTAGCAAAAGGTGTTTGTTGCTGTCATTTCTATATCATTTCCATCTAAAGAAAATCTTTTCATTTACCTGTGACCAGAACTTTATTTTTTTCTTGGTAGAGGGTAGGAAGGTTTGGAGGAGTTGACAATTTTCTTCCACCTTATGAATAGCCTGAAATGCTACACAGTTAAAAGACAAGCATCATAATGGCGCAGAAACTAGAATTGTGATGTTGATCAAAAATAGATCACACTTTATTTTTCTTAAGTTTTCTCTGGTGCTCATCAGGTCTTTATTTACTTAGGCTGCTAGAATAGTCTTTGCAATACAGGTAAAAATGTAACTGTTTTTACAATGAAAGTTTCAAAGTAGCAGAACGAATATCCTTATGCCCAGCAAACGCAACTAATACCAATGAATAGTATTTCAAAGCTTTTAATCTCCATGACAACGCACCTCGAATTCTTCAATAAAATGCCACTTTACATGCACACAAACATACTCATTTATGCACACCTACCATGTGTTCATAAATATCACCAGTGCCGTGCATCTTAAAACCATATATAATACCATTGATGTCTTTCTCTTGGAAAACTAATCAGTCGGCACTCCAGCTAAAAACTTAATTTGTATCCTTCTGCTTATATTAACTGTTGAATAAACAAAAGACAAAGAGATAAATACAAAATATAGCTCAGATATATAAGGACGTACCTTGAGTTTTGTCAAGCATCAGGAGAAATACCTGATATATAAATAAATCAGAAGAATTACTTCAGACCTACACAACAGAATCACAAATTGCATAGCAGTTTTATTCACAGTACTTTTTCTGTCTCAGAAAGGAAATAGTTGACATAAATGTTACAAGCAGAGCGCTCACTAAACTGTGTGAGTAAGGATCTAATTGTTGATATGAGTCACATACTGATGTAAATGTGGCTCACACCTAATACTGGAAAAATATGACAAATGTTTACAAAAACTGTCCCAAGACCAAAGTTCAGTTTAAGCCACTCCAGAAGACGGGACATTACAGAGATCTGCCCACATAAAGGAAACAGACACCCGCTGCCATTTGCCCAGCTTGCAATACTGCATTCACAGAATTCACTAATTACGCTCCGTTGTCTTGCCTGGTTTGTGTTTTTAGGACCGGTCCCCTGGACCACCCACCCTGCCACAGCTGTAATGTACCTGCTGGGGGCATGCACCACATCGGTGCAGAATGCAATATTGTCACAAATGAAAGAAAAAATGTATGCTCAGGCCTGGCAGCGGGCCTGCCAAACTTCTTTCACGTCTTGACCTGAATGGATCACCGTACCTGCAACTCATATCCTCCTCCAGCCCGTGGCTTCAAAAGGCAGCATACCCCCTGCCCCCAAGCCTTCGCTCCAGCAAATCTTGCGAGCATTTCTAAATAACCTGTTTTAATAGTCTCTCATCTCTAACACCCCTACCCAATCACAATAGACTTTCTTAGTCTATTGCACGTTTCAAGTACAATTTGTAGCTGTTAAGCTGCTCTGCAAGGTAAGAGCTGAGGAACTGAGCAGATCTCTTTTTCCTGCCTTCTCCCAGGCTGTGTCAAAGGGNGGAAGGGGAAAGGGGGAAAAAGGGGAAAGGGGGGAAAAAGGGAAAGGGGGGAAAAAGGGAAAGGAAAGAAAAAAAAAGTAAGTCAGAAGCAGCCTTAAGCTCTGGCATCCCAGGCCATCCCTCACTTTCTCATGAGTCTGGTCATCACAAGACCTTTTATCCCAATTAGTATGGTCAGTGCACAGCAGATGTCATAAAACTCCTGTGAATCTCACTGCCGGCCTGGAAGCACAGGTGAGAAACTCAGCAGAGAGAACTCTGAAATACCAACAGGATAGACATGAACAGAAATTCTCAGCATTCTCCTTCTTGCCCTGTTCCTTTCTACCATCCCCGCACTGTCCTCTACTGCAGGACAAGCTATCCATCCGTTTATAGAGGAACAAAGGCCACTTCAGGTACCTGTATTTGCATGGTATGTCACAAGACCTTAAGGGCTTAGGAAGGGCTGGAGGGCATGTTGAAGACCTTCAGTGTGCATATGAATGGCTCACCCCTTAGAAGAGTCTCTGAAGGCACTAGGGATGCAGGCTAGTTGGCTCATATACTTTGCTAAAAGACTGGTAAGACACGTAAGGGAATTGTGTTTCAGAAAAAGTGAAGGGGGCAGGGCATGGGGGGGCATTTTGCAGTCTTGGAGTGACCAGTGCTGCACTATCTGGCTAGTCTGCAGGCATTCGCCAGCAATAATCTATCAGGTATGTTAACTCTGCCTATTCATTGAAGATCAGCTGTGAACTCTGTAACAGAAGTGCCAATTTCAATAGCAGCACTCACTTTTCCTGGTCCCTTAGGTGTCCAGCCAAAATAAAAAAGCTTCCTGTGGTGCAAGTACATCCCCCATAATGTATCAATAGTAATAACGCTGTCTGTCCCAAAAGTCTCCAGTGTGGCCACCCCACTTCCTACAACTCTATCAATAGTGAAGACATATTGTGCATTCTAAAATGGCATTGCATTATACTGTAAAATAAAGGTAACGTGCTTAAGTTTTGTACATAAATGCCAAATTAAGTTTATTTTCAAACTTCAGTACATAAAGTCTGCAGTCCATTTCACTGCAAGCCAACAAAATGGGTCTGTCAAGATGAATTCCTCAAAATTTCTTGCTCTGCTCTGTAACTTCTTCATATAATACTTTCCCTGCTTGAGAAACTTCAGTATGAATTCTCATTGAAACAGAAACTCATCTCCCTTTTAATTAGACATTTATGCTCTTTCTAAATCTGGCAAAAGGACAGGAAGTCTAAAAGGCCAAAATTGAATTCTTTCCCTAAAGAAAACTTAAAATCTTTTCTCATAGTAAAAAGGTAGAGTTCCAAGGTGACAGAGGCATATACAAGAGTTTACAAGGCAGAATGAAACCTTCCTGCAAAAAATTGCCTTGAGATGCTTCCTCTTCTAACCTGTTTTCATTGACGGCCAGTTGCATCACTTCTAAGTTTTCATTATCCTCCCTCCATTAAAATGACCACCTAAGTTACCAAAAGACAATGTGTAATATATATAATCTCCTTTCATGCATGTTGAATGCTACACGCAGCCTCAAAATACTAATGCTTGATTGTACTATCTGTCTAGACTGAACATCTAAATTTCGTACCTAGAGCTTCCTTGAAATGCTTTGTTTTGTAAGCTGGTGTTGATGGTGCCAAAAAGAGCTCAGCTACATTATTTAGGTACTCACTGCTCAAACACAACAAAAGGTAGGATTTACCTTTTATCTGCATTTCTAAGATGCAGAGAGCCCAAGGTTTGCCTGTCCACCTCTACGCATGAATCACTGCGGAACGTAAACCTGTAGAGATTACCTTTATTGTTTTCTCACTATTTCTTTAAGGCACTGTTAAAATCAAATTAAAAAGACAGTGAGGTGGACTTTTCATGGTGCCCAGATATAGTTCAGAGTAGATTAAGAAAGTCACAAGTTCAGAGATACTAATGATATTTTTTACACGATAGCTACCACATTGGTAACAACTTCATTTTATCTAAAGAACCCGGTGAGCAGGTAGCAAAAAACTTTCATTGCCACCTGTGTTTCTAATGGAAATCTAATATAGGGATGACAGGTTTTACATGGAATTAGCAGAGCTTTTGAGCTGTCAAGACCCAATGCAGGTTATTAGAAGATCTAGCCATGCAACTCATAGTTGCACCTTCTTCCTATTGAATGAGTTTAAGTGTTAAACCAATGCTTCACTTTTAGAAAAAAAAAAGTTTATATGTTCATTTTATAATTACTGCAACATGCAGTTAATTCTCAAGTCAAAAATACAGTTTGTCTAGGACCCCAATGACAATTACAGGGCCTACAATTAAATAAACAAAAGCTACTTTACCATCTCTCAGTCTCTTGTCCCTGTAAAAATTGCATACTGTTCTTCTATAGAAATGTGTCTTTTCTTCTGTTTAGTTTATTACCTACAGAGAAAAAGTTTTAGGTATCTTTTTATGTCTTGTAGCTGTAGTCTCTAAACTATATATAATTACTTTCAATGAAAAAAGAAAACTATAATGGGAATAGCTTTATTGTCATATTTTTACTAGTGGGTGTGAGAAGTGATTTAACTTACAGGTACTGATTATTTAATTGTATTGATATAGAGCATACAGCCTACCATGACTAGTGAATCATTCAGACTGACAAGAGGAGGTGTAAAAACTCTTCTTGCTTCTATTCTGCCACATCCTTCCAGTTTTACAAAGGAAAAAGCTTTATTCATAGGTGGGGGTTAGTAAGCCATTAAAGTTCTTGGTAACAGCTATGAATGCGTAAAGCAAACACGTCAAATCCATACGGTATAATTCTGAAATTAATTGGATAGTGAAACAAACTATTCCAAGAGATGACTATATCAGCAGATACACAATATAGCTGACTCTGAGCCTACATATGGTTTAAAAATAATTTTTGTAAACTTTACAAAATTAAGCTTATATATAAATTGCTTATTCTAATGTGTTCTGTTTCATTTGTTAGTGTGTGACCTTTATTCAACACAATTGTTGCATAAACCCATTTACTTGTTTAGACGTGAAAAGACACCACAAACTATTAAAGCCTTAGCTACATCATTATGTATGAAAGTAATAGTACTGTGTATTTTTAAACCTATGGCCCTGCAGCAGTGGTTGATTAAAAGAACATGAATTTAGTCTGCAAAATAATTGTGCTTTGGACAATACTTGACCAAAAATAATTAGCAGAATTTAGATAAATTCTTGGTCTGGCTTTCAGCAACCTGAATAGAAAGACCTACCTATGGATAGGCTTGAATATGACTGTTTGCGTTCTACAGTAATATAATACAGGAAAAATAGAGCTCAGATTTTAGATATACAACAAAGTACAGGCTTTTGGCTTAAAAAAAGTCTGTTTTTCTTTTCTTCCTCATCAGTTTTGTTTATGTTTTTCACTAAACACAAGATGATGAAAACCAAGCAAGCAAGGGATTCACAGAAATCTCTTAATTTCTTTTCAGTGCCACTTTTCATGAGGATAATTAAAAGATGCAAGTCATCTACTTTCTTTAAATAGTTATAATGTTGTACAGTTACAGACAACAATAGGATTTAAAGTTATACTTTTCTCATTGTTTTTCCTATAGTATTTAAATAGTATATAACTCTCTGTTTGTGTGTTTTTTTCACTATGTAGTATACATATCCAAAATGGTTATCTTTTTTTTTTCAGTATCATAAATAATTCCTTTATTAGTATAAATGAATATTCTAAGAAGCTGGGTAAAAGTAATATCCTGAAAGCATTAACTAATTTGCCTGGTAACAGAAACATTAAGTGTAAGATGAGATTTTTCTTTTTATTACTTTTTTTCTTGTTATTAACAGAAGAAACAAAATAAGGTAAGAGCTGTGTTAGAAGAGATCCAGCACTGGTGAAAGAGTTCTGAACTAGTGATTGTATTCCCTAAATAGGGAAAGAGTTCCTTTTAAGTACTGCCACGTGCTTGTTTTGCCAGAAATGAAGTGGTTTTCTTCAACAAATTACTAAAAATCTGCCTGGTACTTGTAGTCCAAGAAGAGCAATGTTGTTGAAGGGAAATCTTTTCTCCCTTTTTTGTTTTGTACAAAAGACAACCACAATGGGTCAGCCTACGGGGCCAAAAATCTCAGAAAAAGAAGAAGTTGAGAACAGCTGTATATTCTGCACATCTCCACAAGTGACATGTTAGTAGAATCATAGAATCATAGAATTCTAAGAAAGCTGGCATATCTCTTTGCTGAAAACAATTTCTGATTTATGGAATGAAAATGAATGACACTTTTGGCTGGCTAGCTATATTCAGGTAACGAAGCTAGACTATTCTGCGTAATGTGTCATGAAAAGCATTATTACAGTTTCACTTGGATGACACTTGAAATGAAAATAATCCTGGTCTAAAGTGAATCTTGCAGATCCTGACAGAAGAATCTTTGTGCTGATAAATTTAGCACAGCTTACTTTAACAACTTCATGATTGTTGATGATTTCCAAGATGCTTTTCAGGACAGTGCATAACAGTATTTTTATTTAAACATTAACAAAAAACTGTAAGTATAGCAATACACCCTATTTATCAATTTATAATTAATAAAAAGGATGAAACCACTAGAATTGAACTTACCCTTTGAAATGACAGGATTGAAGAGAATCATAAGAACAACTTAGAGACCTGAATAGGGAATGTGAGCATTGATACAGGATGTTGTAACTCTGAGAATTCTATTAAAATATTTTTATTTGGCATCAAATTGTAAAAAAATATTTTTAGATGAGGTGAAAAATCATAGAATTGTAAAGCTTAAAGAACAGATAATGCAATTATAACAAGATACAGGTGAGCTACTTAAATTATCATATTCCACTTAACAACTCAGTGATCATAATCATTTTGCAGCTCTATTCTATCCAGAGCTATGAAGAATAAATTAGAAAATCATTGACTCCATCTAGTGGTGATTTTCTGTAATTTGCACTTGCAACTGCTTCAGGAGGGAACTCTCTTCCAAGCTTTGACTCTAATTTGGTGCACTTCAGGAAACAACAACAGATAACAACAGCAATACACTTGATTGATATATGAAACACTTTTAGATTTTTTTTGTCGTATTGAAGTAAATCAGTTTCAAAACCTATGCTTAAGCATTTAAATTTTAATCTTAGGAAAATGAATTGGTAGCAATGCCCATATCTCTTCCAAGAATGGTGCTCAAAATGTCTTGCGAAGAAAGTCAACATCATTTTTCATACACTTGAGACAGGGGGAAAATCAGACAATTTGGGCCAGTGCCGGAATGTAGAAAAGGACCTGAGCCTCCCCAGCCACTTGGCTCAAGGTTCCCCCCAGAGCACCAGGATGAGGAAGGCAGAATCTTTCTCCTTGGATGTTTTTGGCTCAGATTAAAAAACAAACTGGTGGTGACTGGCACTCTGTGATGACATATGAGATGGTATTTTTTAATTTCATAACTTCAAGGAGGGAGCCATATCACTGCAGCCACCACCTTAGCTATTACAAGTAAGCACGTTTGCAGCCTGCTGAGATGATATAAAACTCATTAGACTTCAGAACCTGCTCTGCTTACACAGTCCCCACTAGTGTACAACTGAATCACAGTGGCAGCATGGCATGAAGAAATCTACACTGCCACTCCCCAACGATCTACCTTATTCTATAGGAAAAAAAAAAAAAAAAGCAATGTCAAGTCCCCAGGGCAATAACTGTCATTTTTCAAAAGCCGTCAATCCAGGTGAAGTCATTTTGGATATTCTTGTTTATGTAACAACTAAAATGTAAGTCTGCTTGTGAAGTTTGAGAGGCTTGGAAAGTAGCATGCACCAGACTGCTGCATGTTTATTCAGGGTCAATGAAAGGAAAATTAAATCTATAGCGATCAGAATCAAAGGAACTAGAGACAAAAGTAATTTTAACATTGTGAAGGTTTGGGGCTTTGGGGGAGTGTGGACACCAAACAAAGTTAATTTTTATTTCTATTTTTACAACAATACTGTTCAAGCAATGCGGTGGACCTCAGGAAGGAGGCCCAGTATTTGTCTCCAGCGTTTCCATGACAGGGCAACAAAATTGTCCCAAACACCATTCTATTCTATGTGAAGTCAAATACATAACACTTCCCAATTAATGATTTGGAAATCTATCAATAAATTGTGAACTGGTCCATAGCTATGAGAAAAATATCGATTACAGATAGAAATAAACACCATTCCATAAGCAGGATGATTGGGGTTCAACTCCAGCTTGAACTGACTGTCACTACATGTCAGTCATAGGCTGCCATAACACCCAGGACACTGAGCGAAGGATTAGCACTATAGTGAACTGTGCCTTCAGAGCTAAAATTTGAATGTTGAAAGCATTCACTGGTGAAATTATCCAAAGATTATTTTGAGTGAGTAAACTTGGCAAACAGAGTGCTCTTCCAAAAGCAGCATAAACAGAACATGTCAATAAAGAAGCTCACTTACCCTCTGCTGGTTTTAATCAGCCACAGTTGATTCACAGAATTTGTACAGCCAAGCCCTCTCCCACTCAAACCTATCTTCCTTTGACAAGAGTACTAATGAAAATTCACTGGATTGAAGGAATTCTTAGCTACTAGCACTCATTCTCCCAAGACATTACACGAGTTCAGTACACTGCTTCCAGGACACAGTAGTACTCTACATCCTGTCCTTGTCAACACCTGCAGGTGAACAGAGCATCTTTAAATAATCCGCTAGACAACTGAGAGTGACCCAGTAGCTAAACAGTTAAAAAGTGCTGGAATTTCAGAGGATACTTGTCTTTCAGGCATGATTATCAAAATAAAAAATAGAGGAAAAGCTATTTTCCAGTTTTCAAGTGATGAAGATAGGGGATGACTTCAGGTCTTCATATATGAGCCAACTGCAGCCTAGCAAGAGATCAGTCATTTAAGATACATTACATCCTCTACAGCATCTGACTAATAATTTGGTAGGAGTAGTTTCATATGAGTAAGAGTTCACTGCTCTTCTGACTGTTCATAAATAAGGTGTAGATCAACACAATAAATGCAGAACTTGAAACAAATACAGCACTATATTTTTCATGGTGAGTGATGCAGCAAACAGAGTTGTAAGAAACACAGCTTTATTAGTGTATTAAACAGACCAATGCCAGGTACTGGCACTTTTCTATTCGCCTTTTAAATTATATCCCAGAGCTAGGCCCACTGCACAGTTCTAATGCTGTGGTATTATAGCTGTATACTAGAACCTTCTTCTTCTATTGCACGCATACCTTAGAGAAAGGAAAAATACCTAAACAGAAGAACAGACTTTTAAATAAGAATAATTTTCCCTGCTTCTAGTTTAAAAACTATCAATTTTATAATAAAATTCTTTATTTGTAACTATTTGCAGATTTTAAAAGAATAAAGGCTGTACTCCCTTGATAGTGATCCAATAAAAGAATGTATTCAAGGAACTAAATAATCTTTTGCTATTTTTAATCTTTTGTCTAGCCAATTTTCAGATCTTGGGCAATTTGCAGAATGTGAGAAGTCTGGATAATCGTGGATTGTGGTAGTGAGTTTCAGCTCTAAATTTCTCCAGTGAGATAGCACTTGTGAGGCAACACCTCAACCAAACTTCTTTGTCTTCTCCAAAGAAGGTCTTCCTCAGTAGAATGGGAAGATAGTAAATTAAAGACAGAATGCTTACGTAAGGGTAGCACAGCTGAATTCAGGTGCAGAATATATCATAATCATTAAAACAATCAAGATTTCACGTTGTCTAGCCATTTCAGAGCTGAGAATTTAACCTCTTCTTAGTGCCTGAGAAGAAATAATAAAGAGGTTTAAGATCAAATTTCCTTTCTCTGTAAATACAAAAGAAATCGTCTGTAACAAATACAAAAATCAAGACTCATTTGTCACCAGCGAATTATGCTTCCCTGGCTGGTGTTAGCTCATCTGGTATTTGCCTTACCTGTATACTAGAACCTTTATGACAGCTTTATGAGAGCACTGCATACCCCCTTCCCTCCCAGGCTCTTTATTGTGGCAAACAAAACGTGGATGCAAAACGTGGATATCGTAACCCCCTGATACCTTCCTGCTTTTTACTTAAGCAAAGTACAGTCAGCAGAGAGTTCACTGAGGCCATCACCATTTTTCTTCTGCTTTTGTCACACTCCAGAACTAATCTTTCACGGTGAAATTCCTGTATTAGCATCTAAATCTTTTGAAAAGAGATTTAGAGTTGCGAACCAACAAAATTGCAATGGGCATTCTGGATCTTGGAGCTGGGATCTTCATTCTTATGTAATTCAAAGGCATTTGAATGTGCAGTACAGGACAATTACGTACTCCCTCAGGGTGCACCACGGGTTTCACATGGGAATAGAGCTGAGTTTCTGTCTTGTCTGGGTCTGATGAAAACAAAGGGTTTGCAGGTTGCACTGAAGGATGATCTACTATTGTCTGAGAAGCCAAAATTAGCATCTTAATTGTCACAGTTAAACCCAAAGGTCTTTAAAAAACATGTATTTAAAAAAAAAAACAAAACAAAAAAAAAAACCCAACACACAAAGCAAAGCAACCAACCAACTTATTTTTGTGAGGGCAGCTTCTTTCCTGGTGTGTGAAGCTTTGTCCCTGTATCTGTAAAAAATTATGAGACTTAGCCATCGTAGTTCTGAATGATGTCCAGAGCATCTGTATCAAAGGAAAAGAAAATATGATTGACTGGATATTAGATGAAAGGAATTTAAAGTCCAAGTCTAAATGACAGTCAATAACCCTCAGTGACACTTCAGGGATGTGTTCCCTTTGTTTCCAAAATCTGCAGCTCTTTCTGACATCCTTATTAAAGATCAGCAAAACAATAACAAGTCCTATTTTATTAAGAAAGAAACACTAGTACTCATCACCTCTCCATACAGTTCTCCATGAGCTTTTAGCAGAAGTAACATGCTAAAGAAGGAACAGACAGAAACCTTCAAATAAACATGCCATCACCTGATACACACTTTTGTTTGGTTTTGAGATGCTTGAGAAATTTCTGTTTCTGCATCCACTGACTGCTCCCACATCTGTTTTCTTGGTAACCTGTTTCACTCCGCACTGACATGGACTTGGTAGTTCTTACTTAGTAAGTAAGATGACTACAGCTTATCTGACTGTAGTACTTTGGTTCAAGAGATTTCAGTGAAGTTTGCTTACTTCTGCTTATTTATAAAAACGTTAAGATTTCCACAGTAAACTAAACAGAAAACATGAGCCCTTAAAGGACCAGCCCCTGCCCACCTTTAAAATAAGTATTTTGTTTAAATGCTCAAAGGAAACATTTTATATTCCACTCAACCTTTATAGATAAGATTCTTCCCTGAGGTGGGTTAGGAATTTCACAAGCAAGGCGACCTATCTCCCAAATTATGTAAAATATTTGTATGCTTAAATGAATATCTCAAGAAATCTTAAACTGTTTTAAAGATATAAGAAATACAGAAAGACTTTGACCTTCAAAGAACAAAGTGGCGGTAGAATACCAAAACATCTTCCAAGCTACCCATTTTCCTTAAAGCTACCTACTGTACAAAAATGGTACAATTTTCTTTTGGAATTTTTAGAAGTCTCTAAAGCAGAAGTATTTTTCTTCACAAAAATGAAATCAGAGTGCCAAAGAAGCCATGTAAGACCTGGCAGTGTTCTCCTGTCCTCTAGAAAACAGGATGTGTCTTACCCTTTGAAGATATTGTGCCTGGTTGTTTGCATCTTAATCAAATCCTTCACGAAGTATCATCAGCATCACCCACAGTCTGCAATTAATGGCTCTACAAAATGCTTTCTGTAAGGCAAGTATTAACTGACATTTAAATATAACTTTCAAACATAAACCAAAACATAAACCATTCAAGCAAAACAGCACATTTACACCTACAGGCTAGAGTTTGTTCATTTGGATTGGGAGATGATAAGTGGAAGTTTTTCTGCCTCCTATTTACAGGAGGAAAAAGGGAAAACTTCCTAAGGTTTTAATAAACCTAAAAATCTCAGTTACAGGCATGTAAAAAACCCCAAACAAACAGATACATAAACTACAACTGGTCATCATGTGTAGAAGGGTAATTTTAAGTGCTTTCTCAGCTTCAGGAAGGGTAACAGATACAATGTGTGTCATCACTTTCACCTCAATATCGTGGTTTTTCCCCCAGGGGTTCCTCTGCCCGATGCTATTGCCTTGCCCTTGGCAGAGTGCTGATCGTGGATCACAGTGTTCAGATACATCAAAAGAGAAGCACCATTTAAACTTTTAGCTCAGGAAGGAAAAATTATAAGCAATTTAACTTATGTCCTGTCTGAAAGGCCAAGGAGTGGAACAGAGTGGTATTGCATTTATATAGACACATTAAGCTCCTGACCCCGAATGAACACAGCAATGCAGGCAGCAGATGAGCTCTGCGGGGTGAAGCCACAGCATCTCACAGCAGGAGAAATATCACCCCTAACTACTGCTGCTCACATACCTGCTTATTATCTGAGCAACCCGGTACCAGGAGACCTGAAATTTCTGAGGAGATTCCTGCTGCCAAGAGGTGGTATGTTTGAGTTCAAAAAACATCGAGAACAGTCAGAAGTGGTTTCAGATCAAAACATTCAAACAAGGACCAGGAAAGATAATAGAGGAGAACTAGGAAAAAACCCGTTGTGTTTTGTGGTAAATAGTGAGCTAGTACTTTTCAAAGGACTATGTGAAAACAAAGGAACCAAGAGAGCCCATGATTAAAAAAATTAAAAAAAGATAAGTTGGCCACCTTTCTCCTAAAAAACAATTAAAGAATAAGGGCCTGATTAGTTATTGTTTTGATATAATGCAAATTGAGTATAAAATGCTGCCATCTTGATTAGGTCCTAAGAACTTAACAAGCTATGCCATGACTGAACATCTCCATATGTGATTTGGAGTCCTAGACAGCCTACCATACTACAGATGTTTAGAGGAGGATGCTATTGCTTGTCCGAGTTTTTCATAAATATAGAAAAATGTTTAAGGCTCTGTCATTTAAAAAAAAAAGATCCATAAAGAAAACACAGATACATTCAAATGTTAATTCTTCCTTTAGAGCTTTTTCTCCCTTCTGAGTAGGGCTACCTGAATGACTGATAAAGACTGAAAGAAACAAAAATATTCAGGCTTTTTCTCTGTCATTTAAATAATTAAAAAACAAAAACAAAAACAAAAAAACAACAAATCACCAACAAAACAACAAACTAATAGATCAGCTGACCCAAAATGGAATATTCTATATTTGGAAATTATTAGCATACAGCAAATGAAGTAATGGTATATATTACAAAAGAGGGAGGTATTATAATAATAACAATGTCCTTTCTTTATTCAGTAGACCATTACTTGGGACATTTATCCAGCATGTGGCAGACTGGGGTTTAACCCCTGACTCTCAAAAGACAACGTTAAAGCTCATCATTCCCATTGGCAGTGTGACACTTCCTTTTATGTAATAGAATAGTCAGCAAGTCAGAGAGGGTACAGACAAGAACGATACTCTACAGTTCTTGAAAATGTAGATGCAAATCCATGTCAGAGGATGGAATCTATTCTGGGTTTCTCATATAGCAGGTAGGTGCTCGGTTATTGGATAAAATGGGACATCCACCATACTGAGGCACATTTAGGAGAACCAATGTAATTTGTTAAAAATAACTTTTTTTTTTTTTTTTCCCCCCTGTTTCACATCCAGAGATGCTGTTCTTTTTCAGAAGTACACATTGTAAGGATATGTGGAATAATCATTTTTTTCTGAGGATATCTGATTAACAGCTGTTTAACATACAAGACTTGGACCACAGAGAGGAGAAGTAAATAAGCCCCAGATATACAAACCCAGGAGGTAACGGGGACAATACCAAAGACTAGAAATCTCAGGCTACTTATGGCCCGTTGAAGGAGCCACTCAAAGTCTTGAAGAAATTCAACTGGAACTTTCTAACTGATGAGGGGGAAGGAAGATTATCACAACTGCCTCAGGAAAGAAGAACCTCATTATGGGATCTTTTTAGGGTATTTGTATGATAGTGCAAAATGCATTATGAGATTTTTAGGGAAAGGTCAAAGATGGGGAAAGGGTACATTGAGGATGAACAAGCACAGGAAAATGGAGAAGCAGTGGGACAACAGGGGCCAGTTGCATGAAAACAAGCTCCTGGTCAGCACACTTGCCTAGCCAAGTCCTAACCACATTTGTCAGTAAGCTCTCTGTTCTGTCTGTGTCCTGATAGCAAACTTCAAGCCAGGGTAGCTAGTGAACAGGGTAAGAGGTCTGGGACCTGCCTACAGGAGAGAGCCTGGGTCTGGGTGTCAGGCACTGCAGAGATTCGTTTGACAGTCAAGTTTTGAGGGGAATATAGGTCTGGACCAGGTGTTGGAGAGACCCACCTGGGCAGAGGGGGGATGAGGTGGGAGATCTGCTACCGGTGATATCTGGTGGGTGGGTGGGTGTTGTACAGGGACACCCGCTCAGCATTCCCACCGGCTGGACCTCGGGCAGAGGGACTGCAGTGGATGGGGAAAGAGCACGCCTAGGTCCCAAAGCCCACTGGATTCAGGTTCCTTTTGACAACAGCCTGCCATTACAGCAGCATTCAGATTGCAAAACATCAGCGTAAACATCAAATACAGAACTTTAGTTGGGAAACTTTGTTTTNGGCTGAGAGAGTTGGGGTTGTTCAGCCTGGAGAAGAGGAGACTCCGGGGAGATCTAATTGAGGCCTTCCAGTACCTGAAGGGCCCTACAGGATAGATGGAAAGCAACTGTTTGTCAAGGACTGTAGTGACAGGACAAGGGGTAATGGGTTTAAACTGAAGGAGAGTAGATTTAGGTTAGATGTTAGAAAGAAATTCTTCACTGTTAGAGTGGCAAGGCACTGGAACAGGCTGCCCAGAGAGGTTGTAGATGCCCCCACCTCTTTGAGGTCCTTTCCAACCCAGCCCATTCCATGAGTCTATGATTCTCGGTATCATTGTGTCCAAGTGGGTTTCCCATCAGCTATGGGAAAAAACCAGGTCAGCACTGCAGCTTTACAATGGGATAGCTTAGGTACCTTGAGAACAAGCTGCAAAACAGACTAGTTTTAAAAAAATTAAAAATTAAATTGATTTATCAGGGAAAAAAAAGCCTTATTTTTTTCCTTAGGTAAGTACTCCAAAAGATGCTTTCTGGAAGAGACTGCCTGGTTTTACCGACTTTGCCAGGGCTGAGGGTAAATTCAATCTGCAGAGACTCTGCACTTCCCAGGACAGAGGTTACTGATGAAGACAGGCCAGGTTGCTTCACGTTACCCCCCCGCCCACAGCCATTCGTAGGGTTTTGCTTCAGCGCGGCGGCACCCCTCACCGCCGCGTCCCCGGAAGCCAGGCAGTCCCTTAGAACACCAACACCGGGGGCGCTGCCCCAGCCCTGCCGCGGGCCCCGGCCCGCCCCCGCCCGCTCCCCGCGCCCGCC
>VXBL01005515.1:554585-573047 GCA_013400195.1 Aramus guarauna | reverse complement strand
GCAGCCGGAGTGTGTCGTTGGCGGGGCTGCCTTCGGGGTGAGTAACGCCTTCAGTGGGCTGAGGCTTTGTCCTGCTGCCTCCAGCCTCGGGTTTGGCTGAGCGTGTGGGTGTAGGGAGCCGAGCGCCGCCTTACAAAGGGCGAGGAGAGGCGCGTGGGGCGTTAAGTCGCCGAAGGGGCAGTTTAAGCTGCCGTGGCGGGGGAGCGGGAGCCTCCTGCCTCTCCGTGAGGGGAGCCGAGCGGCGGAGCAGCGCGCAACAGCTTCCCAGCCCGTGCTCTGGGCAGCGGGCTTCCGCCGCTTGTCTGGAAGCAGAAGACAGCGGAATAGCTCATCTAAGAAGAAGTTTTCCCTCTTCTGGGAGGAAAACTAGCGGGAGGCGAGCAGCGTCCCGGGGAGACCGGCCCAGTGCGGCCGCGGAGGGAGGCGGGTCGGGGGCGCGCGGGGTGCCTCTTGCCACAAGCACTGCCATGGCCGCCGTGCCTTCCTGTCGGGTTTCGCCCCGGTCAGACTCGGGCAGTTAACCGACCACCTGAACCTTAATCAGCTGGAGTTCCTCGAAACGTGGCGGGTGGTGGGTGCTGAGGGATGAGCTAACTTCAGGGCATGGCACCGTGTTGTAAACTGCGAGGCGAACCGGGGACCTTGTCATACGTAGATTCCGGGCACCCAGCATGAACGGACGCGATCTGGGAGGGTTCCGTGAAGCCTTTGTTCCTATGCTGGAGAAAACGCGTACCTGAATCCTTGCCTCTTGGAGTCGTGCTTCTTGGGGTTTGTTTTGTTTCTTTTCCCATCCTCTAGTTAAAAAAAACCACAACCAAACCACCAACCACAAACCAGCAAACAAGAAACAAAAAATAAGCTTCGTTTAAAAGCCCCTTATGTTCTGGACCAGTAAAGAGTTATAGAACTACCACTTTGGGAATTATTATTTTTTTAGCCTGTTTAGGCAAAGTAGATACATTTTACTTACACTTCGGTGGTTTTCATAAACACTGGGTGATAATGTGTTCCTGTCTTGCAAATAGACTGATAAGGAATTGCTTTGTTCCTATAGAAAGCCCTGTAGCATTTCTTCATGGAGCTTCAATGGTTGTTCTCGCATTTCTTTTAACTTGCAAATTTGAATTCCGGGGTTCACTTCGCTGAAAGAGTTTGAGAAAAGTAGGAGTTGGGGAGGAGGGTAGCGACTTTTTTTTCTGCTTTGCTGGAGCCAGGGAAAGGTAGGAAGGTGCTTTTCTTGTTTCCAGGAGCATGTGTGCTTTCTCCACCTTTCACAAGACGCGGAGGTGAAAATCTGGTTTTGTGTGGTCATATATAGATTGTTTCTTTGTTGTATTACCCTAGTAGATTGAGGGCTGTGAAACTGTCAGTGCCCGTTCTTGGGCAATCCCGAGGAAAAGGGGAGTGTGTGAGCTGGGTGCTTGTCTGCTGCTCCCTCCCCACACCCCTGCCTGGGAGTATCTTTTCTAAGTTAGAAAGGGGGAAGTGTGTTTCTGGGAAAACTGGAACCAAATATTTCATCTGACTGTCGGGGCAGCGTGTGGTCTTCAGAGCCTCTTGACTTCATTTGGTTGTGGCATTGTTTATTTTATGCTTGTTTTCCATTTAGACCGTTTTCTGGCAAATTTCTTTTGTGTACAACCACTCGGGTTCCCTTTAACAAAGTACAATGGCGTAAAGCAGTTGACTTTTGCCTCCCTTTTTTTTCTTTCTCAATACAACTCCTTTCCTAAAACTCCAGTAAAATGGCAGCAGTACTTTAGTTGCAATAGTTTGGATTAGCCTGAAGTTTGTTCCTGAAGCCTGTACCTGGCAGTCATCTGTCAATACCAGAACTCCACTAGCTTGGAGTTGGTCAGGCTTCTGGTTTGGACACTGGATTTGTTACCGGCTTCCTCCTTGCTCACTTAGGCGTGTGTGAAGGAAGTTGTCCGCCTACCTGTGAGGTCAAGCGTGGATCGCCAGGCAATCGCCCATGATTCTTGTTTTGCAAAACTTACCTAATGCTTTCTTCAGCTTCCTAAGAGAAGGCGAGTCAAAGGTCTACAGATACATTTCTAAAAGGGCTCTGGTTTGCACTAGAGAAACAATAATCATCTCAGTGCTGTGGTGAAGAAACGTTTTGTGGGTTTTGGTGGGGTTTGTTGTTGTTTGTTTGTTTGTTTTTCTTCCAAGGTGGCCTAGGATGCATGGCATGCCATGCAGTAAAGGCTAGCTCCCAGTATATCCATGTTAATGTAGCTTGGGGATCCAATTCTTAGTGGCGTGTGATGTTTGAAAGAAATGTGGGTTAGGTCAGTGTTTCTCAGTAAATTACTCTCCACTTCAGAATGTAAAATACATAATTCTAAACGGTGTAAATTCCCCCGTATGCATGTCAGTGTTTTTGATTCCTCGCCATTTTTATTATTTTTTTATCTTAGATCAGGATTTCCTTGTCTAGGCCAGGATACTGGATTTTCTCCAAACAACGGAAAGTATCTTCATAGTTATGTCACTACCCTACCTGGTTAATTTTTTCTTTCAAGTTCCTCATGTTAATACAATCTTTACTTGAGCAGGAGTCACCACCACTTCCTCGATTGTCCTTGGATCATTGGTCTGAGAATATTTTTTCTGAACACTTGCATCCTGCTTTCCAAACCCCTATCTCCCACAATAATAGCTGAATTATAATATCCCATTTTTAATCTTCTGAGTTTGGGTGGGGTTTTTTTTTCCACTTTAAATAAAATGTCAAAGTTATATATAACGGTCATTGTTAATGCACTAGGTGTATTTAACAACTCATTTCTTTTTCATGACAGACAGCCAGAAGAACTCATTAGGATGAGTAAAAACAGTAATTTTGACATTCAAAGTCCATGTAAGTAAGATTTTTATTAAATAGTTATATAAATCTTTGATCTGCATATATAATACCAATTGCAATTTGCTTTCTTTCAGCTGAAAGAACAGGTGGATTTTCAATAATCAAATTGTGTTGGAGCCACTTGTCTCAGGGAATGAAAAAGAAATAACTTGTAAACTTCCTTGGATTTGTTTGCTGTAATTGGAATATTTAAAAATAGTCTTCTCTGCAGATGTTTTAAGAAAGTAACCTTGGTAATTCAGCTGCCAAATTACACACAGCTGTGTGAGATGTAACACTCAAGACTTTCTTAGGCTGAAGCAGTACCCCTATTGTCATCACTAGTATGACTGTTCTTGATCTATTGAGAATTGAAGGGAAGATATTAAATATCCGTGGAAGTATGTTAGTGGGCTAGGAACTGCAGAAATGGAGAAATCCTCAAGGTTTTAATTGACTCCAATGTTGTCTCGAATCCTTGAATGTTTTAAAACTAGCATACATTTTAAAAGCACTGGTAGCATATGACTTGATACAGTCAGGATACCATTTGTATGCTTTTCACAAAGGTTATCACATAGGTATACAAAGAAACAGTTAAGTTGCTTCATAGATTCTAACATGGTGATGTCTTTATGTGCAATACTAAAAATTAAATTGCATATTTCACATGCATCTGGACATTATTGGCCATTTGATAATTATCTTTGGGTGATTTTGGGAAGAACATTTTGGTTGGGAGCACCATTGACTTGTGAATTTAGCTTGGATGATAGCCCTCTCCTGAATCAGCGGGCAGGTGGAACTGCTGAAGTATTTTCTTTTTAGGAACTAGAGAAGGAACAAATAGTGCCTTCCTCTGTATTTACTATGGAATTCAACATTGAGAGAAGGGTATCTACTGTCCTTTATACAGTAATCTATTTCAAGATGTATGCAATTAAAAGAGATGAAAGCTACTGCTCTACAGCTGATCCATAGTAATTCCAGTACATTCACTGTGATTATAAACATGATTCTGTATTTTAGTCTGTGTTCTCTGTGGACGGACAGATGACTGCCCTGAAAAGTATGGAGAAAAAAGGACCTATGTGGAATACAATCTCACTGTTCATTATTACTGTTTGGTAAGCATGTGGTATTGATCTTGGAGCTTGTCAGTTTTAACTGGGGGAAAGTAAATGCAACAAGTATTAAATAGTAACAACCTGTCCAAACAGTTGTAACAGTTTTGTTGTAAAGCTTGAACTGGCAGCTTTAACTTGTAGCCTTGAAGGCTTGTACTTGTCAGGTGCAGCAGATGAAATAAATAAATCCCAACAGGCCTTTATTCAAAGCTAAATTCTGCTCATGATTCATTTTAATTAATTAATTTTCCCAACCTGTCATAGCAACGAAGGTACATGTTAAGAGGAAAGGAACAGATTGCACCTACATATTCACTTCTATAAGAGAAGTGCAGTTTCAAAATTTGGAATGTCCACCCCTTATGGAAAAAGTAGATAAAAGTTGTCTTTTTTTCCTCATTTCTCATTAGTTCTTGTTTGGCAGTGAGTTATTCCCTGACATTACATAGGACATTGTAACACTTAAAAAACAGTCGTACTTTTCAGATTAGTAATTATATAGACACAGTATCACTATTTAGTAAAAGCTTATAATTTGAACCAAGCTATGGATATAAAATACAGTTGTGTATCTTTAGTTATCACACTTGGCATTTTCCAAGATTCATACTCTTAAAGGTATACTTAAAGTACCTTTCAAACTCTTAAATTTTTGCAGATCTTTAAAATAATATGAGTAATTAAAAAAAAAATCAAGGTGTTTTTGTTTGTTAATAAATACAGTTGGAATTTTTTTCCAAGTTTAAAAAAAGAGAAGGTCTCAGGAATATCAGGAACAATTTGGGGGTGGGGGTGTGTGTGCTTTCTCAACCACTTCTTTAAAGATTGTATTGATTGCAGATGGCTTAATAGGTTGGCTATTGAATCCTTTAAAGACAAGGCATTGGAGGATTTCTGAAGTTACATAAAGATAGAAATTTTTTTTTCTTAAATTTTAAGCAGCTAGAATCAGATTTAGGTCTGTTTGTGATAATTCTGTCTCATGCATAAGGCCACATGAAATGATAGGGAAAAGACCTTTCCTGATGGCACAAAACAGCTAGAAAAGGGCATGCTTGCAATGCCGAGCCATATGATTTATAAGATGTTTTACTGTCATGAGCTTCCTGCAGTCATCTGCAGTTTTGGTCTCTGCTTCTTTTCAAAAACAAACAAACAAAACCCCATGATTTTACTTAAATATAGTGAATATAAGAAAAGAGTTCTTCTAAAAAGATGCCAGTTAGTAGCACAGTTTCATTTTCCTTTGTGAAATGTCTCGTATTTGGAAAAAGAATGTTCCTTATTGGTTTTGGTATAAACCTTCACATTTATTTGATTAAAATATTGATAAAAGTATAGTTAGAAAATAGTACTGTGTTGAAATTGAGAACTAGAAAATGAGATTGTAAAGAACATAGGACACATCAAGTTGTGAAGCTAGTTATTTGAAGTTTGTGATGTAACTGCCTTACTAAGTAACTTTAAATTATCATCAGGCTCTTCTGACTTGCCTAGTTACTGGATTCTGTTTTTATTTAATTCTTCTCTAAAGTGAATTACTTTTCCTCTTAGGTTGCACTTCAGTACAGATACTTCCTACTGTGCTTCATTATCTACACAGCACAATTGTCATTCATGTTAAATAAACTAATTTTACTTCCTCTGAAGCTTTATATGCTGAAAGTAATTGTTTGACAATTATCTGAATAGTCCGTATACTTCAAAAAGGAAGGTAATATACACCATCTTGTGCTCAACAGTATTACATAAGACTTTGATATTATGAAATATTTATTTTCATGTTACCAGTTACTATTCCCTATTGTGTCATATCAAACAAAAATATATAGTTGTTTTGGATCAGGTGTTTAATCATTAAAATGTTTGCACACAAGCTTAGTTAGACTAAACTTCTCTCTTGACAAATGCAGTGTAGGTAACTTTAAATCTAGGTAGTTGGATATTTTAAAAATACTTAATTTGTTTTCATAGTTGATGTCAAGTGGCATTTGGCAGAGAGGAGAAGAAGATGAAGGTGTAGATGGATTCTTAATCGCGGATATTAGAAAAGAAGTAAATAGAGCTGCAAAACTGGTAAGAATGAAATCTTTGGTATTTACAAGGAGAAAAAGTAACTTTTAAGTGCACTTAGTATCGCCTGTGGGGTTTGTTTTGTTCTCTTTCTCTAACGGGCAGTGTGCTGAGCCCATTTAAGCATCTAAATTTTACATTAACAATTAGGTTTGTGGAAGCCACAAGGGACAACAAAATCTGCAGAAGTTTGCTAATATTTTTATTTCCATGGTATGTTGCAGATAAATGAATAAGACCATAATACCTCATGACATTATGCTGAGTCTCAAGTTGACATTTTATAATTTTATAGATGCAACTAAACTATAGGTACTGGTAAAATAACTTGTATTTTGGCTTATGTGTCACAACTCAACGTGCATATAAAACATTACGTACTCAAAGTCTGAAATAACTATATATCTTTATTCTTTGAAATAGAGCTAAAATTGTCACAGTTACAATCTGTTGGCCAATATTCTTTCTTACACACTTTATAATTTTTCTGTTGGTTTAATTCCTCTAATTTTACTTGGACTTTAGATGTTAATATTCTGTTATTTCTAAAATAAATTACTCCTAGAAATGTAATATCTGTAAGAAAAAGGGTGCTTCAATTGGATGTGTGGCTCCCAAATGCAAACGAAGTTACCATTTTCCTTGTGGGATACAAAAGGAATGTATTTTCCAGTTCATGGAAGACTTCAGGTAAGTTCTGGGGTTGTGTTGCTTTTCCATTTTCAATTCATTATATTTATACAACTATCTCCTGTGCCTTTGTTGAAATGGCAATGGTCTGGCAGTCTGTCTTGCTCAGCAGTCAAAGCACACTGTATGCCATTCCATTGTGTTTCAAAGCACAAGACTTCCAGATTTGCTTATTACAGATGGACTGCAGAAGAAATTGGTTTAATATCAAATGTTTAAAAACCATTTTATTTCTTTTACTATCATCTGTCCAGCATCTTAGCTGTAGTCAAAACACTCTTGAGTGCATTTGATAATGGCTTTATTCTGCCTGTTGTAAGCTGAGTTTGTAGGGTGAGTGGATTGAAGTCTGGCAGGCACTTTAACATCTTAAATACATGACTCCTATTAAGTCAAGCATATATAACAATAATGCATTTTCAGAAAGGTTTATTCTAGAGCTGCGTTTCTTGACCATCTTATTTATTTGAAAATATGCTAAGTTATAAAACTTACCATGCTACGTAGACACTGCAGAATCAATATTCAAACTCAAAATTGCTCTGTTATCATAGTAGTGTTGAAATATAGGAAGAACTTGAGGTTCTGTGGACAGCAATAGCGTTATTTGGACCTAAAGTTTTGAGAGAAAGGGGGTATATGGTCTCTGTAACTTACAGATCATCAGATGGCAACACTCTTCTTCCTTACTGTTGTTCTAATGACTTGCTCTGTTAGATTTGTTTACATGTGTGTTATGGTTTAACCCTGATAGGCAACAGAGCACCACACAGCCGCTTGCTCACTACCCCCAGCGGGATGGGGAGAGAATCGGAAGGGTTAAAGTGAGAAAACTCGTGGGTTGAGATAAAGACAGTATAATAGGTAAAGCAACAGCTGCATGTGCAAGCAAAGCAAAACAAGGAATTAATTTGCCACTTCCCATCAGCAGGCAGATGTTTAGCTATGTCCAGGAAAGCAGGGCTTCATCATGTGTAAAAGTTACTTGTGAAGACAAATGCCATTGTGCCAATCCTCTCCCCTTCCCACTTCTTTCCCCTGTTTTTATTGCTGAGTTTGACATTATGGTATGGAATATCCCTTTGGTCAGTTGGGGTCAGCTGTCCTGGCTGTGTCCCTTCCCAGCTCCTTGTGCACCCCCAGCCTACTTGCTGCTAGGGCAGTGTGAGAAACAGAAAAGGCCTTGGCTCTGTGTAAGCACTGCTCAGCAATAACAAAAACATCACTGTATTATCAAGGCTGTTTTCAGCACAAATCCAAAACACAGCACCATACAAGCTACTATGAAGAAAATTAACTCTATGCCAGCCAAAAACAGTATGTGTCTGCCCTTTTAGCTTGTTGCACAGCATTTATTCATGAAAAACAGATATAATAGGGAATTCATTTTGCTATCTTCAAATTTTATGGGGCAGTTTCTTAAAATGTTGTTTTGATAAAGGAACCTTAAATTATTATTACTTTTAGATCCTACTGTTGGGAACATAAACCAGTCCAAAAGTTTCCAGATAAAGAATGTAGAGGAACTTCACAGTGTACAATATGCCTGGATTTGGTTGAACAGCTTCCAATGTACACTGTATTGAAAAGTCCTTGCTGTAAAAACGCTTGGTTTCATCGTGAATGCTTGCAGGTAACACAGGTTCTCCCATTCTTTTCTGTTTGCATCCACAGAGATCACATTTCTGTTGTGTTTAAAAATAACAGAACAGTTGCTTACAATTGTGTAAAATTGCTTAGGGTTAATATAAGCAGTGCATATGGAAATACACTAGGTTTGAAGGACAATGCTATAAAATTGTATTTTGGAGACTAGTGTCTGACAAGAAGGATTTCTTTTTTTATGCTATTAATCTCTCTCCCCCACCCCTCATATCACTGCATGTGTGATACACTTCATGCCTTTAGTTATTTTTCGGAATTGAAGTCCAACCTAGGTAGTTACCTTCTTGCAAGTCATTATGTGCAGAATCTAAATGCTAAAATGTTGTTGATCCATCATCAGTTCTCTTTGCTTAAGTCCAGAGCTGGAAATAGTTATAAGGGTTTCTTTGTGAACTCATTCTAGATCTGGAGAAAATGATTGAAAAAGATTGTGCTTTTGCTTATGAACCTTATGCTGGTGTGTGAGCTCTTGTCCTTTAAAGGAAGAGAAAATGCTGGCCACTTGCTTCACTGTCAAGTGACATCATGATTTGTGTCAGCTTTAACACCCATGTCAGGACAGTATCCATGAATGCAATGGTTATAGATATTAAGGCATTATTTAGTGGCATCCTAAGGATGGTAGTAATTCAATAATTGGTTTGGTTTTTTGTTGTGTTTCTTTTTCTTGACACAGTATCAAGCTTTGAGCGCTGGGATATTTTTCTTTAGGTGCACAGTATGTAATAACAAGGACAAATTTCAGAAAGAAATGTTGAGAATGGGCATACACATTCCAGAAAAGTAAGTTTGTAAATAATCTTCTATGAAAACTTAGTGTGTTAAAACAATTTTTTATTTATTCTATAGAACTGTATCTATTAATATGTGAAACCTCAGTTCTGCCTTCAGTGGTAGAATTGTTTGGTTTGATAAGGAGTAGCCTGTTTCCTTTTACTTATGCATAAAAATTGTCAAAGGCCAAAATAGTCATCTCAAACATAAAGTAGGAAGCTCTGAAAAGGCATGATTCAACCAGGGACCTATTTAAAAGATCAAAACACTTCTTAAATATAATAATTTCACATCAGCATAGAGGTTGCAGAGAAGTGTATTTTCTGTGCCCGAGTTTTTAAATTATCTGAATTTCTGTCCAGACAGTGTTATAATGGACTGAGTACCCAGCCATACAGTTTCCATCTTCTTCCAAGGGATTGATTGCTAAGGAAATGTTTAGTATAACGGCTGCTTCTAACACTCTGAGCTGTTTTTCATAAGTTTCCACCATTCAGTGGGGCTCAAAATAAGACAGAAAGTTATCAGGATGATGTTACTTTTAGAACTATTATTCTTTAATAACTATTAGTGTCTTCAGAGACTACCATTAATTCCCTCCAGAGACAGAAACTTAAGACTTTGGAATGGAAGAAGAGTCAAAATACTTAATGAACTTTGCCATACTGGGCTGGAAAATTCTGAGTTTCTTTTCATGAGACCCTTTTCAGTGGTAATGTGAGTAGGCTGCCAAAACAAATATCCACGTCCGCTGCGAGAGAGAAAGCGGAATAATAAGGAACAGAGCAAACATACACTGTAGTCATGCAAAAAATACTACTTTGATTAAAGTAACTGTACACAAAAAAAGTCTATGTATTTTATAGTATTTTTGTTCCTAGACTTTTTTCTTCTCCCTCTCAGTTGTTTAGCTGTTTCCTAGAACATTACATGACTGAAAAATCTTCATGTGCTTCTTACATCTTTTCCAAAGCCAGAGTAACCCATTTAAACAATCAGAAATACAGTTGCAATAACAGATCTTCTGCCTTGTTTATAGGGATGCATCTTGGGAACTTGAAGAGAATGCATATCAAGACCTACTGCAGTGTTATCAACACTGTGACATTAAAAGATGTCTCTGCAAGAAAGGAAGAGACTATAATGAACCTGATAGGTATGACACTTTTGCAGGAAAGTATAACCTAGGATGGAGTAGTTCTTTGGTGTTTTTTATATAAATGCTTTAACACTTTCCAGCATCAAGTTTTAATGTCAGGACAAGGCACCATGTCCAAATGAAATGGCTTTTTTACTCCCTATAATCCTAATGTTTCAATACTATTTTTATCTAATTTAATCAGGTTATAAAAGCCAAGAAAACCAAACCAATCAATTATTAGTTATCTTGTCTTTGTTCTCATTTAATACAGAGCTGAAGTAGCATTTCTACATCCATACAACATGTAGAATAGCATGTGCCTAAAGTAGTGTTGTGTATCTTTCATTCAAAGCTTAATTCAACAATTTAATAATTGTTAGAGTACTTAATACTTTTACAAGAAATCAAGTACTAGACTTAGCCGAAAATTAACTAGCTGTGTAAAATCAATCTAGCTGCAAGCTATCCCTCTGCATGCAAATGGCAGCTAGAATATTGCTGATGACTTAATGAGAGGCTTGACTGATCATGTAAAAGGCTTTATTCTGCTCTACCACTTGCTTAATTTTTAACAAGTTCATTTTCTGCATTCTTTCTTGTTTTATTTGTGTGCTTCTGAACTGTATATCTTCCGCTGGCATGAGTATACTCAAAGCTGTCAGAGCCTCTACTTTGAAGACTTGTTTCTGTAGGACTGTGGTAGGTTACTCCCTGTAGACATTAACTTTTCTTTGTACAGATTTGACCAAACATTGCTTGGTTCATTCATGGTATGTGTGCACCTTGGAATTTACTTTACCTTTAAGAGTTGTACCCCAGGCTTCCAATATATGAACTAATATCAGTCACATTGTTCCATTGTTTAAGCAAAATTGAAGAAATCTAGACAAAAATCTAACAGATACTTAAAACACTGTCATTAATGAAGAGTCTTACTCAGAATGCGTAAGGATAATCAGATATGCTCCTTTAAAAATTTACCATTTGGAAAAGCTGAATGCTGGATACCCATAAAATACAGAGGATGTTGCGGACTAGCAACATGAGGAGAAAATACTGGCTGTAAGCTATTGACTTCAATGCAGGGGAGCACACTAACTCATAGCCTCTTTCAATACGAGGTGCTGGAACATGGGTTGCTTCGTCTTTTTTTTCTTGTTGCAGCCAGGAATTGTGAGTGAAGAAAGTTCCCCTTGATTATATACAGTCCTACCAGATTGATAAAGTTATGCTTTGTTAGTTTAGTGTCTGGATTACACTTACTTTTGAATATTCTTTGTTTTACCTAGCCTCATTCTTCTAATTCTAAATACATAAGTCTTTAATTTTAGTAAATGGGAAATAAAGCGTTGCCAGTGTTGTGGTTCCCGTGGAACTCATTTGGCCTGTTCATCTATGAAGTCATGGGAGCAAAACTGGGAGTGCATGGAATGCCGGAGTATCTTTGCAAAATCAGGTAAAGCTATGAATGTGACAATGTCTTCTTAAAATTATAAAGTTCAATACTAGTTTACAGCTAGCAAATTCACTAAATTAATATAATTTAATCATACAGGGAACTACAGCAAACAGAAAAAGCGTTCTTTGGCTACCTCTGAAAAGACAGATGGGACAACTTGTTTGCTGGAAGAACCATCTCCAAAGTGTCCTCGGCAGTCACCTGGGTCTCAACACAATTTTCTTCTCCAGTGTGTAACTTTCTGTTTTCAAGCAGAAACTGATTGTAACATAAAACAGTATTTAAACATGAGGAGATGATGGCTTATTCTGTAGGAGAAACTTCTTGGACAAAATTGCAAATTGAATAAAATTCGAGTGAAGTTTAGTGATTGAAGATTTCTGAGTAAGCCATGAACTCTGTAAATTCGCTATAGTTACTCACATTTGGTGGCATGTAAACCAGTTTTTAGTTTGATAAAATTAGATCCTTGTAAAAGGATTCCTCACAATTTAGAGGTAACTTTGAATGTACAAATGGCAAAACTTAGAGCTAAGGTTGCTTATCAGTATTTTTTCTATGTTAAGTGTGCTAAAAATCTAGCTTACAGAGATGTTTATATGTATAATGGTTTCCTCTGTTGTAATAAAAACTTTCCAAGTCTGTAGAAAGCAATATTTCTAGTTCTTATTGTGTCAGTCAGAACCTCCATCTCATGTATGGGATGCAACCAAAACTGGATCCTAAAACCACCATATAATAAAATATTGAATTATTTTTAAAATTGTAGTTCAGGCACTGGTGAACTTAATGGAAATGAACATACAAATGAGAGTCAGTTCTGAAATAGGGGGAAATTATATTGCTACTTTCAAATAAGTGTTTATGCATTCTTCAGTTGTATCTCTTAACATACTCTTTTGTCTGTATAGATCACCAAAGATGATGTGCCAGAACAACTTGTCACCCTGCTCGCACCTAGAACAGCTCACACCAGCATCCAACAGAGTGACAATGTCTTTGTCTCCTTTGATTGCAAACAGGAACTGGTCCCTGAGGAAAAAGTATTTTCTTGTATTTTTCTTACATTGAAGAGTAATCTAGCACATGGCTTTATACCATATTTTCTACAGAACGTGGTGGGGCTATTTGTGTGTGTGTATATACAGTCAATGGACAAATGGAATGAGTGCACTGAAGAGCTGAAGTCGTAACTTGATAAAGGCTTCTGCTGTTTCTAAATGCTAGAGGGGGGTAAGGTGAAAAGAATTATACCTATTGAGAACTTTTAGGTTAGGCAGAGAGGGATCAAAACCCAAACCCACATATTTGTCATTACTGAAGCATGGCTAGCCATTCTTTAGAAAAGAGGGCATGACAAAAATCCTAATTACTTTCTTCAAATTAGACATGTCCTGAATTTTCAGTGTTTTTGCATTTGTACTATAGGAATAGTTTGTGCTTATGCCCAAATCAGTGGTAAAATAACATGTTTTAATATAGAATATTCTATTTAAGGATACAAAGTACTTGGTCTTGCGAGTACTTAATTTATGAATGCCATCTGTAATATGTGCTAAAAATTCTGACAAGGGAATTAGTTACTTCTAGTTGGTAGGGTATTCAAAATAGTTTTGATTGCAAGTTAAAAAAACAAAGAGATCTTATTTTTTAGCCTGGTGTCTTATTTTTTAAATGAGAACTGCAGCATTTGTCCCTACTCAAAAAATTTTTATTATAATGACAAAGATTAAATGTTAGTGAATAGTTGACAGTGTATTCTAATGTGGTCACAAACCTGGTGAGCTCTTCAATTTCTCACTTGTTTAGCATTGTTCAAATGTAGAATGACGGTGTGAGAATTGTTTGGCACTATATTGGTGTAATTAAGAAAATAACTATTCATTTTATGCCAAGGTAATTATTTCTACTTTTTTTCTAGTTCTTAGAAGTACTTTAAAATTTGCCACTACAGAGTTAAAATTTGAAGAATCTACACCAAATATTGTACTGATATAATTTAGACAATACCTAAATGTACCACAGTGTTTAAAGAGGTATTTTTCTTAACAGATTTTAGGATGTTTTCTGAATAATTTTGCTAATTATGATTCATAGATTTTGTCTGAAAATACAATTTTGTTGTAGGCAATTAAGAAAGCAACGAAGAGAAGTTTCTAATATACTGAAGGAGTTAAAGCTACAAGTTAATACAAAAACTACAAGGCTTAACATCAACGCAGAAAATATCTGGAATAGTGCTTTAAAAGGATTTAGACAGCGCAAATTCAGTCCTACAAACACCATTGAAATAAAGTTCACAAACTGCAAAAATAGATCAAAGACAGATACTTCTGCTGCATCAAAACACCATTTCTTCCAATTATTAATGCTTCACCTTCAGAATTCATCACTGTTTGAGGGCTCTTCTGCAAAGAACTTGTCCCTTGATTTTCAAGGTAATTAAATGCTTTGTACAAAAATACATTAAGAACTATGTAACTTGAAAGGGTTTTGTATCTTCAGCCACTGTGATTTTCCATTCACAATTATAGTCTTGATAGATATTGTTTTTTGAATTTTTTTGCTTTTCAATTCTAAAGGAGGGTGGGTTGCAAATTTGTAATAACAAAACAAAAAATAGTTTAGTTGGAAAAGTTGATGACAACCAAGGAAACAAAACAAACCAGCATAGAGTTAGACTTGGAATTCTAATATATTTGTTCTCTAGAAGTAAATTTCTTTCTTCCTGACTCACTTTCTCTATTACTTATTTTCCTTTACTCAAATTTCAAGAACATTATCTCTGATAGCATGCTCCCTAGAGACTCAAAGTTAGCTTCTTTGAGTTCTTATGCTTCAGAATTAAACGTGCATTGGGTACAAAGTGGAAGAGGAAGTTATATCTCCTTGCAAACCTTGATGGTGGCTGAAGAGTTGGAGTAAAAGAATATGGTACTCCTATGTAAAAGTACCGGTATTATTGTTTTAACCAGCAGGAGATGACAAACCTCATTTGTTGCATCTCCTAAAGTAAGAAGGAATTGCATTATGCGATTTTTCTATAAAAAATTGAGGATCACAAATTATTTTTATGCATATATAGTAAATACCTTTTTTTTTCATTTGCAGCTGTAAGAGAGAATCTTTATTTTGAAGCTGGTAAAATGATTGCAGTTTCTCTGGTGCATGGTGGTCCATCTCCTGGTTTCTTTTCCAAAACACTGTTCAATTGTCTTGTCTATGGTCCAGAGAATGTGAAGCCAGCTTTGGAAGATGTTGCTGATGTTGATGTAGCACAAACAATAAAAATGGTAAATAAAACTAAATTTATTGGCAAATTCTTGTTCAAGACCTTTTTTGGAGATAAAGAAGGGCTCACTGAATATAACTTTAGTTCAAATTAAAAAGCTTATTTTTTTATATATATACACACACATATGCATGCAGTAAAGAAATTCCTCACTTTTATCTTACACAGATAAAATACGCAAATAGTCTGTCCAGTCTACAGTCTACAATACACGATTGTTACGAATTCCTTGCTGCTGCTGGATGTTTAAGACCTATAACAGCTTTGTGTGATAAGAATATGCTGGTGAATGACATATTGACCCATCATGTAATCAAGAGAATTATTTCACCCTTAGAAAGGTTTGTTTCGAGTTTTCAAAATTTCTGGATTTTTTTTCCTCGCTGAAATACTAAATAAGATGTTGCTAAAACTAACTTTCACATGTTCTTACTTATTCTCCATTTAAACCAATGAAATCTACTGTAATTTTCAGTGGATTAAGTAGCAACTGTTACCTAGTTAGTTAAACTGCATGACTGAAATTATTTCTCTACATATCTACGCTGTTTCACTTCTCCTTGGTCATATTCCTTTTTTCAACCTTATGAAGAGGGCAGATTCACAGCTGTAAACTACAGCATGACAAAGACCTTTGCACTACAAAATTTCCTATGTTCATTTTTAATTCAGAATTCCTCAGATTTAGAATCTTTAAATTTTAGAAGTGTTAAACATGTTTAGAATTTAAATGAGTTTTTCAGAGTTCTAATTAGGGAGTTTGTATTTGCCATTAGGAGAGCAATAATGTACACTAGTGTACGTTGACCTATTTAGAATGTAAGCATTGCATTGGCGTTTCCATGAGGTAGTGATGACTTCAAATAGCTGGGAAAGTTACAGCTGTTGACTATTTTTTGATTGGTCTCTGACCTTACTTCTGATTTGCATTCTTCATCTGCTCAGTAAAAAGGCAATGGATGCTAATTTTTCCAACAAGTATAGTTGGATTTATACTTAACACATTTATGGTATTATCTTTGATAAATTTGAATCAACTGAATCTCCAAGAGCTATGAAAACCTAATTTTGAATGTGAGGATTTTTTTAACAAAGTTGAGGGTAACTAGTCTTTCAGGGCCCTCTGTGGCATATTTGACCAATCTATATTATATGTTAAAACTAGTCAGTTAAAAAGTCAAAGGTAATAAGTAACCTGTCTGTTTATGGGAAAATGTGGGTTTGTGCATTTTTGGAGATGGGCTTGAAATGTGCAAAAGTGAGTAGAGCAAGAATTTGCTTGTTGATACCAAGGAGTAAGTAAAGAGTTAATCACTTTAGCTGTTAATGTTCTACACCACTGACTGTATGCTTTCAACATGTTCTGAAATTTACTGAGTTAGCCTATTGATATCTAGGAAATGATGAGTAAACAAATAAAATTTTAATTCTGATTTAACACGGTGGTTAAATTGTAAAGCCAGTTGCTTGAAAGGGCATGTACTGCTCTTATCCAGTACACAGTAACTACTGCATTTTTTTTCAGCCTGCAGAGCTGATTTAAAACAAAAAAAGTTAAATCACAAAATCAGATTGCTGTGTAGGTTGGAAGGGACTTCTGGAAGTAATTTTGTCCACTACCCCTGCTCACACCAGGCCACCTAGAACCAGCTGCCCAGGACCATGTCTAGACAGCTTTTGAGTATCTCCATGGCTGGAGACTCTATAACTTCTCCGGCCAACTTGTGCCAGTTCTTGGTCACCCTCACAGCAAAAAAGTGCTTCCTGATGTTCAGATAGAATATCCTGTGTTTTGTTGCCTCTGGGCACACCTGAAAAGGGCTGGGCTCCTGCTTCTTTGCACACTCCCTTCAGATACTTCTACGCATTGAAATTCTACCTGAGCCTTCTCTTCTCCAGGCTGAACAGTCCCAGCTCTCTTAGCCTTTCCTCAGAGGGTTATGCTCCAGTCCATTCGTCATCCTAGTGGCCCTCTGCTGGGCTCCCTCCAGTATGTCCACATCTTTCTTGTACTGGGGAGCCCAGAACTGGACGTAGCACTCCAAGCGTGGCTTTACTACTGCTGAGCAGAGGGAAAGGATCATCTCCCTTGACTTGCTGGCACCACCATTCCTAACGCAGCCCAGGATGCTGTTATCTGCATTTGCCACAGGGAGAAACAATAATATGTAAACATATGCAGACTATCTTTTAAGACATCTCATGTTGCCGAAGGACAAGGAATTTAAACTGTTTTTTAAAGGGATATTTGTAAGAAAAAAAATTCAGTATGTTCTCATATAAAAATTAAAAGTAAACCATGCTTGTACAGTCAAGTACAAGGAAATAAAGTTAACTTCTGTATGTCACTGGTATTTCTTTCACCTGCCCAAAAAGTTCCATGTAAACACGTAAATTGTTAAAATGAGGATTAAATGCCATTTTCAAGATTGAAATAAAATGGGACTACTATGTATACCTTATTGACAAGACTTTGGAGACTGCAGATTGGGAAACTATTATGTCCCATTTTAATAGCTTTATAAAATGCAATGTACAACTAGTCACTTACTGGCTTCCTGATGCTTGATTTTTTTTTTACTTTTTCTTTCTTTCTTCTTTTCCCCCCTTGTAGCTTTAGGCAAGGTTTGAAAACTCTTGGTGTGCTAGAGAAAATGCAAATGCATCCAGATGCATTCTCTAGTATCTTGTGCCACAAACCTGAAAGACTTTCAGCAGAAACTATTTGCGATCTCTTTACAATCCACTCCTCATCAGATGTAAATAAAGTCGAAGGTGCTGATTTTTGGATAGGTTATTTGCAAGATGTGGAAAGTAAGTAATTTTTTTATTTTTTTTCCATTTCCCCTTTTCAGGGTATTTAACTGTTGGTATACATGCAGGGTTTGGATTTTAGAGTTCAGTGAGGTAAATGAATGAAAGTTTTAAAGTCACTGTCAGTTCCCTCTTCCCCTTCTTTCTTACTAATTACAGTTTCTGAAATTGTAATGAGAGGGGAAAGTATCTGAAAGATTGGTACTAGAACTGTGATTTAAAAAAAACAACAAACAAACACCAAAACCAACCCAAAAAACCAACCTGTCTGGTACAGAAAAATCCTTTACTCCTCTCTCTTCTGCTTTGCTGTGAACTTATTATTAGATAGTGTGTGTCTCAAAGATGGAAAACAGTGGTTTCTTTTTGCAGAGGAGTTTTTTTTCAGTTCACTTAAGATTTTTCAGAGCTAATCCAACTGGGTTTTTCTTGCTAAAATTTTTCTTATTTGACCATATAATTGCATATGCATTGAGCATATTGATCTAGGGTTTCCTGATTTCAGCATTTCTTTCCACTTAGCACAAGGGATGACAGTTTACAGGTAATAGGCAATAAAGACACAACCTAATC
>VXBL01005515.1:506585-554543 GCA_013400195.1 Aramus guarauna | reverse complement strand
TTTTTTTTTTTTTTTTAGGTGGTGAGTCTGTAGTGACATTGGAGGATATTCTGCTCTTTGTAACAGGCTCTTTTTCTATACCACCTATTGGTTTTGATCCTGAACCAACAATTAAATTTCTGCATATAAGGTATCCCATTGGAAACAGGCTCCTTAATTGCTTAGAGCTCCCTATAACGAAGACATACGAGCAGTTTAAAAATAAAATGGAGTTCACCATCAGAAACACACTAAGAGTCGAAAGAGAATAAATATTTTTGCTACTAAAGTGGATGTCGGAAACTTCAATTTTCTACAGGAATGTCTGCTTGCAAGTCGCTACTGTATTTTTGGACAGCATGCTCCTGGCCTTTTCCCACTTCTCCTCCAAAGATATGCTAAAAGTAGTAATCTTGTAAGATGGAAAACAATTTTCAAATGAAAATATACTTCATCTGTTGAATCATCTTCCTGTTTGAAGTTGGCTTTAAGAGTCAGCAATCTCTTGCAGAAGTACTTTAAATGTCTTGTGCTGTAGACAGGTATGAAATGTTACCAAACTCTGTAACATTCTAGTTATTTCCCACAGGTAAGTACGTTGATTGTATTACACACTTCAGTAACTTATTTATCAAAGTCAAATCAGGTACATTTTGAAGATAACTGCTGTAGAGCATTGTCTAAAGTAAAACTGTGATGCAGTTCTTCAGTTGTTCCATGTATGTTTTTTCAGTAATTTTTTTTATATTGATGATTCATTTATGTTTTGCTGATTCATACAAACCTATGAAAGTTAAGAAACTTGGAGTTTAAAGGTCATTGTGGTTAGTGCATTAAAATATAATTAAGGTCTGGAGAAAACCTAGGCAAGATAATAAGGCACAAGAACAAAATCTGGTCGAACTTGAGTTTCTGTTAAAATCTTTGACATTTGCACATGTTTCTGCGTTCTACTGTTATGCTTTAGTTTTTAGTTATACGTACAGTCAAAATAGTAAAAACTAGAATTAAATCTTGAATATGCAACAATAAGTGATCTTTCAAAATGAAATATAAGGGTTAATGTTGTCGAGTATGGAAGTATAAGAATCTGTTGCTCATTAGAACGTTACTTTGTCTCCCATGGAAGTCAGTATTTTCCTAGGAATATGCACTAAAACTATTTGTTAAATTAAAGGCAGTTTATCATCAAGCTTGTCAGTTCCTGGCGCTTCTCTAGCTTTTAGTCTAAACTCTTCCTGTTCAGTTGCAGGTGCATTCTGAGCAACATCAACTGTATAAAATATATTTCAGTTCTGCAGTATTTGTACAAATACCATGAAGCCATAAAAGATAAGTAGTGATATTCCTACATGGTAACACTTGAATGTTACTGATACTAAAACTATGAAACTAAAAGGACGTTTAAGTACATTTTTTATAAATGTATGCAGGTCTCTCTTTTGAAATTACAATTTCACCCCTCGTCAGTTTGACCACCTGTACTGTGTCCCAAATATAGGTTGTGCTATACATGTATGTAGATAGATTCTGTATATATCTATATATATCTACATTCTTCAAAATACTGAAAAGTAATCATACACTTTTATTAATATAGCTTGTTTTTAATTGAAAATACAAGCAGGATTCCTTTTGAATGCCTTTTCAAGAACGAAAGTACATCCACAGTAATTTATAAATGGATAGGTGCTTCTAAAAAAATAATAATCCAAACTAATCTGTTTTCAAGTTCTGGTTTATGGTTCATTGCACGTACAATTAACAAATTGTATTACTAAATGCTAATTACACAGCAGTGTATTGCATATCAAGAATTGTAGAAGTGGCAGTCAAGACTCAATAAATTTGAGACCATGCTATAAAGCGTTAGACAAAGAGGAGATGGGTATTTAAGTTACACAGTCCATTTAACAATAGGCAGGTATTTTGAAATATTTCTTAAACTACTACAGCTTCTCTTTCTATCATGATCTTGGGAGGGGTGTTATTTTTATTTTGTACAGACTTATTTCCATCACTGGGTAACAAAAGTGTGCATGCCTTTTTTTTTTTTTTTTTTTTTTTTTTTTTTTTTTTTAATTTATTTCAAAGTCTCTATTACAAGGCTTAAATCAGGCATTTCTCACTACTTTCAAATAGCTACAACAATCTAATCTCATCAAAGGGGTGATTTTCTGGTTCTGAGCCAAAAGCATATTAAAGTCCTCTTTAAAATAAATGCGTGAGCTCTTGGAGAATGTCATTTGGCTTCTTTATATACCAAACATTTTCTCGTTCTCTTCTGATTTTTTTTTCTCCAATAATATTCCATGTTTGTTTTCTTTGCATGATTTTTGAATGTCATACTGCCAATAACTGTATATTCTTACCCTTCAGAATAGTCTGTTACCATTATAAGGAAGGTGGTTTGTTGCAAATTTATTTGTATAATAAGGATTCATGTTGTACGTTCCTAATTTTAAAATATAGCAATGAGTCTCCTGCAGATAGAGTATTATACTTTGAAAATGAGTGGTGTACCCAGTGCAGTATTCCTTCTTCTTGCCTAGAGATAAATGTCTTCTGTAATATTATGTTCTTTTTCTGTATGGGAAGTACAGAACTTATAGAAGAAGCAAGCAGTGTGTGGATAATTTTAAAGGACAATTCTTGGACTTCTGGTATCTGCAGTGGCAAGTGAAATGGTTTAGACTTGGAACTAAATAAATTGCATCTTAAAACCTTCAATGGAGAAATAAGCAATGAGGTAATGTGAATATAAGGCTTCAGAAAGTATTTGAGATAAAAATGGGATTCACATCTTTTATTGCTTTTTTAGTTTTGAATCCAGCAGTTGATAGGTTTTATATAAAGGTAGAACTAACTTATTTAGTTGTAAGAGAAATCGTATGTTAACTTTCAAACTCTCTGCTGTACAATGCTGTATCAAAACATGGAATTTGTAAAATCTTCTAGTTTCTAATATTGCTTGAAAATCATCTTCTTCTTACACAGAACTTGTTCCCATTTTCTAATACTGATGCGTACGCATTCAGGACAAGTTGTCTTTCCTTTGTCAGTTTGATCAGCTGTATCTAGACATTCTAATATAATCCTTGATATATTCAAGTTGTATTCCTAAATGCTACTATGGAGAGGAACTTCCTTTCCTCTGCTCATTTTCAGCATTTGTGTATATAGACCAATCAAATTTACTCTAAGTGTTCATTAAAATTCCATTGAATAAGCTGACTTCCAATCCATCAAAACACAGAAAGGTCTCTTGTCTGGAAACCCTAAGAGCAATTTCTGTAGCTGTAATGACCATCAGGTTTTTAATTGCTATAGCGGGTCACTGAAGTGCAATATTATTGGGTAGTTTTCATTTTAAATAAACTTTAACCTGAGGCACATCTGGAAATTAGGGAAGTTGCTTACTTTCAGTATTTCTGTAACACAAGGAGAATAATTGCATATATATTAGCTGTTGTGTATTAAATTTATTTTTATAGAAGTTACATCTTTTGTAAGATTTGTCAGGGCCACAAGAGAACTATTGCAGTCCTCTTTGTGTTTGGCCAAAGAACTTCACCCTGCAGTTTCTACATCAAACCCTAAACTTCCATCTGGAATTAGCAGATCAAATAAGCTATTTATTTTCTACAGTGATAATTTTCTAGTAAACAATAATAGATTAGTATTAGTGGGTTTAGTATGGTCTCCTTAATAAAGCACATATAATTAAAAAAAGAAAAAAAAACCCCAACCCTCAAGTATTTTACATCTATGTTTGAAAAAACAAGAGATAAGAATTTTCTGTGACTTGCTTTCACCCAGGCAAAGAATCCTTACTAGAAAAAGCTGTTAGCATTTTTTATTGGTTTATGAGAAGAAATTGGTATCAGTTTATACTTAAGGTCTAAATCATCATGTGCTGCAGCTTTGACTTTTTTCATTAAGATGTTCAGTCTTGGGCTGGGAAGACTTGAGGATTTTGAAAGGTATATTTAAAATGTAGAGCAGAGTTTTAGTCACTAATTCACACTCACATTCTGCCTGTGCATTTTGAAAATAGTATCAAAATTCTCATTCAAATGGAATGAAATGCAACTTTGGAGGCTACAAAATATGATTTAAAGTTTATCTGGATTCTGTATTATATGGTAAAGCATTTTTAAAGCTCAAACTTTACTGTTTGTTTTTTTACTTCAGGATGGGAATTGCTAGTTGGATAAAAGAAAAATTAAAATGCAAAAGCTTTGGAAATATCAAATCATGTATACAGAAAATCATCAAAATGTTAATGTTTGTAAAAAAAACCTCAGTGCAACCATCTGATTTTGTATTGCATAAACAATGATGTTCTTAAATATATGGTAATTGCAATAGTACGCAAGTATAATTTTGTAAATATTTTTAGCTCTAACTTGAACTGCAGGATCACTGCCTGAAAAGTTGCATCTCCAAGCAACATTGTACTTGACAGGTGTAGCATCAGTGTTGAAATAATCAGTAATTGTGGGAAATAACTGTCGTGTATATGTTCAAAGTGCAATAAAGGGTTAAATTTCTTTTGGAATACACATGTAACTTTCTCCAGTGGTGTTATTTTGGTGATTGAACGGGGTTTAGCTCTAGAAGTGTCAGCGCTGATTTGTGTAGTTTCATTTGTGTACCTATACGCACCCTTATATTAATCTATAGCATGTTTGCCCTGCTACCTTTGCGCCAAGACCGAGTTACGGTGAGCGGGGGTGTTCCCGCTGCAGGATTGCTGTAGGGGCACAGCTCCGAGCGCAGCCACGACCGAAGGCAGGCTGCCTGCTGGTCTGTGCTACCTCAGGCAGAGACAAGCAAACTCTTAGTACTTTCCTTTTCAGTAACTCGCTAAAATTTGATGAATTTATTTGTAGCCAGCTGCCTGGTTTTGAAACATCAGTCCTTTTCAAGTAGTTAATCTAAGCGCCTCAGAGCTGCCCTGGTTGCTATTTTCCAGGGCACATTTCAGTTATCTCCTCTTGAAAATTCAGATGGAGAATAGAGCAAAAACTTAAGGCGACATTTTAGATCATAAGATGCAGATTCTTAATTGCAGGTCCCTCTGCGGGGGCGGGGAGAGCGGAGAGCTGTGCCTCGGGGGCGGGGCCGGGGGCCGCCCAGCCGGCGGGAGCCCCTCACCTGGCGGCGCCCGCGCACGGCCGGGGGAGGGGCGGCCGGGACCCGCCTCCCGCCGCCGTACGGGCCGCCACGTCGTCCGGCGGCTGCGTACGCGGCGGTGGGCGGGACACCGCGCCGCGGCCGGGCTGGCGGGGCAGGAAAATGGCGGCCGGTATTCGGGAGAAGCAGACAGGTGAGCGGCTTCCCGCGGGATCCGTCGCGCGGCCCGGGGGAGGGAGCGAGCAGCAAGGTCGGCCTCGCGCTGCAGCCCAGGGCTCCTGCCTGCCTCCCTCCGCGCTTTCCCTCGGCGGGGCCCCCGGGCGGGGTGTGGGCGTCTCCGNAGCAATTTCTGTAGCTGTAATGACCATCAGGTTTTTAATTGCTATAGCGGGTCACTGAAGTGCAATATTATTGGGTAGTTTTCATTTTAAATAAACTTTAACCTGAGGCACATCTGGAAATTAGGGAAGTTGCTTACTTTCAGTATTTCTGTAACACAAGGAGAATAATTGCATATATATTAGCTGTTGTGTATTAAATTTATTTTTATAGAAGTTACATCTTTTGTAAGATTTGTCAGGGCCACAAGAGAACTATTGCAGTCCTCTTTGTGTTTGGCCAAAGAACTTCACCCTGCAGTTTCTACATCAAACCCTAAACTTCCATCTGGAATTAGCAGATCAAATAAGCTATTTATTTTCTACAGTGATAATTTTCTAGTAAACAATAATAGATTAGTATTAGTGGGTTTAGTATGGTCTCCTTAATAAAGCACATATAATTAAAAAAAGAAAAAAAAACCCCAACCCTCAAGTATTTTACATCTATGTTTGAAAAAACAAGAGATAAGAATTTTCTGTGACTTGCTTTCACCCAGGCAAAGAATCCTTACTAGAAAAAGCTGTTAGCATTTTTTATTGGTTTATGAGAAGAAATTGGTATCAGTTTATACTTAAGGTCTAAATCATCATGTGCTGCAGCTTTGACTTTTTTCATTAAGATGTTCAGTCTTGGGCTGGGAAGACTTGAGGATTTTGAAAGGTATATTTAAAATGTAGAGCAGAGTTTTAGTCACTAATTCACACTCACATTCTGCCTGTGCATTTTGAAAATAGTATCAAAATTCTCATTCAAATGGAATGAAATGCAACTTTGGAGGCTACAAAATATGATTTAAAGTTTATCTGGATTCTGTATTATATGGTAAAGCATTTTTAAAGCTCAAACTTTACTGTTTGTTTTTTTACTTCAGGATGGGAATTGCTAGTTGGATAAAAGAAAAATTAAAATGCAAAAGCTTTGGAAATATCAAATCATGTATACAGAAAATCATCAAAATGTTAATGTTTGTAAAAAAAACCTCAGTGCAACCATCTGATTTTGTATTGCATAAACAATGATGTTCTTAAATATATGGTAATTGCAATAGTACGCAAGTATAATTTTGTAAATATTTTTAGCTCTAACTTGAACTGCAGGATCACTGCCTGAAAAGTTGCATCTCCAAGCAACATTGTACTTGACAGGTGTAGCATCAGTGTTGAAATAATCAGTAATTGTGGGAAATAACTGTCGTGTATATGTTCAAAGTGCAATAAAGGGATAAATTTCTTTTGGAATACACATGTAACTTTCTCCAGTGGTGTTATTTTGGTGATTGAATGGGGTTTAGCTCTAGAAGTGTCAGCACTGATTTGTGTAGTTTCATTTGTGTACCTATACGCACCCTTATATTAATCTATAGCATGTTTGCCCTGCTACCTTTGCGCCAAGACCGAGTTACGGTGAGCGGGGGTGTTCCCGCTGCAGGATTGCTGTAGGGGCACAGCTCCGAGCGCAGCCACGACCGAAGGCAGGCTGCCTGCTGGTCTGTGCTACCTCAGGCAGAGACAAGCAAACTCTTAGTACTTTCCTTTTCAGTAACTCGCTAAAATTTGATGAATTTATTTGTAGCCAGCTGCCTGGTTTTGAAACATCAGTCCTTTTCAAGTAGTTAATCTAAGCGCCTCAGAGCTGCCCTGGTTGCTATTTTCCAGGGCACATTTCAGTTATCTCCTCTTGAAAATTCAGATGGAGAATAGAGCAAAAACTTAAGGCGACATTTTAGATCATAAGATGCAGATTCTTAATTGCAGGTCCCTCTGCGGGGGCGGGGAGAGCGGAGAGCTGTGCCTCGGGGGCGGGGCCGGGGGCCGCCCAGCCGGCGGGAGCCCCTCACCTGGCGGCGCCCGCGCACGGCCGGGGGAGGGGCGGCCGGGACCCGCCNTCCCTCCGCGCTTTCCCTCGGCGGGGCCCCGGGGCGGGATGTGGGCGTCTCCGCGCCGCCTCGCCTCCGCCGGCGGATTCGCGCTCTCTCACCCGGCTTGGGTCTCCCGGCAACGGGACGGAGGCCTTCCTCCTCGTCGCACCCCTCGCTCAGCTGCCTCGGTAGCGGCGGGCACGGTGGAGCGGGGCTCGGGGGCCCCTGGCCGCAGCTCTTGCTGAGGGGGCCCGGCCCCACCGTGGAGCACCGGGCCGTGGGTGCGCCCTGCCCGGGTGGCGGTGGGCCCAGGCCCCAGGGACGTGGTCGCAGGTGCCGCTGTGGTGTGGAAATCGCCCCCGGGCAGGGGCTTGCGCGGGCCCGGGACGGGCCTGGTGCTTCCTCCCGTGGCCACAGGGAGCGGGTTGTGCTCTCTCTCCGCTTCGGCCCCCTTTCTGTCTGTGGCGAAGATCTAACGGGAAATACCGTTTAATGGTGCAAAAATAAAGTTTCTGTTGTGATGCTCCTGTAAAGACAATGCAGGGGCCTCGGAGCGTGTATGGACCCTCAAGAAATTGAGAGTGCAAGATTAACAGCAACAACTAACTATGCAGGAGGTTTTCTGTGTGTAAAGGGTTAGTTATTCAGCCCCTTCTTACACGTTACTACAAGTTCATAATTGACTCTTTCTTCTCTGTCTTGATGCTTTGTGGAGCCTGGAGCAACCCATTTGGACATACTCCTAAAGCATAGCACGTGTTGACTCCATAGCCCTCTCCTTCCCTTGCTTGCCCAAGTTTTTGTCAGTAGTTTGAGCTGTAATCTTGTCACCTGCTCCTTGACAGCAGCAGTATCTTTCTGGTGGCATAGAGGATTCTGGTTACGTTTATTTAACATGAAGTGTCTAAAATCATCTGACTAAAAATCTCAGTCTGAGTTTCTGTGTGGACCTTAAATATTTACTGGTATTCTCTATGATCTTTTTGTACCAGACTTTCTGTAATCTCATTCCTGTGGCCATCTACCACTAATAATGCTATTTGATGTTCCTTTGCGATCTGTTACTTTTCTTTGTTATCTTTCTGATAAAGCCCACTGTCTTTGAGCCCTTGTTCCATGCAGCTTTATTCTTTTCTGTTCAGCTTCACCTTGTTGCTTAATTATTTCAGTCAACCCTTACCACTGAACCCACGTTGTCTTCCGTTGGGGAGGTCGTTTGCAAGGCAGTAGATTGAACATCTAAAAGACACTCAGAAAAAGGAAAAGTTTCATTATCATTTAGTGTTTGTGCACCATCTGTTGTGACCTTTATCCTGGTTCATAACTACTCAAAGCATATAATTGTGCAAGCAGAGTAAAAACCTGATCCTTGGCCCAGAGAACATTCAGCCTAACTGTAAATTAAGTGGCAGTATAAATACAAAAAAGAAACCCAGAGACTTGCTGAATGTTTGTCAGGATTGTCAGAGCACGTCACTAGTCTGATTGCTGTCTTCCTTAGTAGAGAGCTTGTGCCAAGTTTTACTTTGAATGGTAAACTCTACAAAGCAGCTGCTTCAGATCCAGTCAGTACCAAAATGCATAACCACACAGCTTTGTACAGAAATGGTCAGATGGCTGAAATGTATGGAAGGTATCACTGTCAGTGAGGGAGCAAAGGCTCCAGAAACAGTCTGTAATCAGCTTTCAGGATTGCTCCATGGTGTTTAAAAAGAAAAAAAGAAAGAAAAAAAAGAGGTATTAAGCAAGTGGAAGGCTAGATTCCAGGGAGACCCAGCACTTGCTGCTAGCTTGCTTCCTCCCATGGTCAAGTTTCACTGCTGGTAATGTGGTTTGAAAAGGCCGTACACAGGAGGAGCAGGAGAAGGCAGAGACAGACTGCAAAGGAGGACTTTAGAAACGTTGCCTGGGCATGGATGGATGGTGTTAGGAAAGCCAAAGTTCGACTGGAGTTGAGACTTGCAGTGAATGTAAAGAGCAATGAGAAGAGCTTCTGCTGTGACAGTAGTAGTAAAAATATGAATAACAAAAAATGTTGAATTGTTGCCAAACGCAGCTGGTCAGTTAGTGGTGGTGGACACAGATAAGGCTGAGGTACCCAGTGCTGCCTTTGCCTCAGTCTTCACCAAGTGGCCTTTGTGCCACTTCGGAGTCAATCGTAGAGTGCATCCTCTTCGAAAATATTTCTCATCATGTGAAGGAGAAGGCAAGCATGGATTTATGTATGGTAAATCATGCCTGACCAGCCTGATTGCCTTCAGTGATAAAATGACTGGATTTGTAGGCAGCAGGAGAGCAGAGTATGTCATTTGCCTTGACTTCATCAAGGCTTTTGACGTTGTGTTCTTGTATCCAAGTTAGGATGTTACGGGCTGGAGGGCTGGAGAAGTTGCTAAGCAAAGAAATGGTTGGACGGTTAGGCTCAGAGGGCTGTGATTAATCAGACATACTGTATCTTGAGGCTGGTAACAACTGGAGCACCACATGGGTCTATCCTGTTTAAAATCTCTATCAGTGACCTGGAGGAAGTGTCAAAGTGCATGCTGATGATGTGTGCAGGTGACAGCAAACTAGAGGAGTCGGTTAATATACTTGAGGGCAGAGCTGCCACTCAGAGGGACCTAGATGAGCCAGAGGAATGGGCCAACAGGGACCTTGTGAAATACAACAATGACAAATGTAAATTCCTGCACCTGGAAGGGAAGAACCCTTTGCAACGTACAGGTGACAGTGCAGGGGACTGGCAGCCTGCAGAGCAGCTCTGCCGAAAAGGCCCGCGAGGACTCTTTGTAGACAGCGAGCTGAACATCAGCCCAGTGTGTCCCTGTATAGCAGCATCCTGAGCCATATTCACGGGAGCACAGCCAGCAGATCAAGAGGAGTGATTATCCCCCTGCCCCTCCCTCAGCCCCAGGAGACCACATGTAGGTACTGTGTCCAATTTGTGGCTGCAAGTACAGGAAAGGTGTTCGTCAGTTGAAGGGAGTTCAGCAAAGGACTACCGAGATGGTCAGGGGCTGAAGCACTGACCCATGAGGTGAGGCTGCGGGGATGGGGCTTGTTCAGCCTGGAGAAACGGTGGCTTCAGGGGAGGACCTAACAGCAGCTCCCCGGCACCTGTGGGGAGGGCATTGAGAAGATGGAGCTAGGCTCCTTGGGGTGGTGCATGGCAGGAGGGTGGGGAACAACAGGTGTAAATTGGAACAAGATGTTTAAACTGGATATAAGGAAAAACTTTTTCACGACAAGGACAGTCAGTGCCACAGGTTTTGCGGGGTGGTTTTTGCATCTCCATCCCTGGAGGTTTTCAAGACTCGACTGGGTAAATCCCTGAGCAGACTGGCCTGGCCTCACAGCTGACCCTGCTTGAGCAGGAGATTGGGCTGGAGATCTCCTGAGGTCTTTTCCAGCCTCAGCTGTACTGGAAACCCCAGGGTTTCTGCACCGAATACGCTCACAAGCCTCATTCAGCCAAAGAGTTAGAAATTAACCATTTCTGCTGTTCTCCATATATGAGCAAAGTGGTGTACATTACCCTGATTTCTGGAAGGTTTTCCTCTCTGTAAAGCTTTGTGATGATTTTCTTTATGAGTTTGAAGAGAATAGCTACTAACTTACATTGATGCAAATAGACTTTTGCTTCTAGTCAAAGGTGGGAGAACAGCACATAGTGTATCATTTAATCAGATAAAGGAGGAAGGACTCCTTACTTAATAGATTTATAAATTAGAGGTAGGTGAAGGAATCTTCTTTGGTTTCTGTGTTGAATGGAAAGTTAAATGAAAGCTCATTCCTGGTTCAAAGAGTTTTCCTGATGCAAATTAGGGGTATTTTTGTACCCCTTAAAGCAGCAATTTCTTCTTATGAGTTCTCAAAATTTTTCAAAATGTATCATCAGTTGTAGTCAGATGAAAAGGTATTTTTCACTTGTGCGTATACTGTTGTTTCTGTGGGGTAGGAAAAGCAGATCAGGGGAATAGAGCAAGCTAGTTCCTACTGCACAGAATGCACCTTCAGGAAGATACTGGAATTATTTTTAAGGCAAACTGCAACAGAATATAGCCAGTATAACTAAGGAGAGAGATTCTTTATGTTTTGGAACTTGATTCTTTTCCTTTTGCAGTGTCTTCCAGAGCCCATAAATTCTAGCTGACGTGTGCCGCTTGTCAGTCAAAGCTGCATAAAAATAATGAAAATGTGACTTGTTGCATTTATATTTTATGTTGGTTTTCCTTTCAAATGAAGCGTGTAATAAAATTCTGGTAATGTGTTTAATCTCTGTTGCTGAAGTGTAAAGAGAGTGAAGCATTATTCTGCTTTATTTTCCAGTGGCTTTGAAACGTATGCTGAACTTCAATGTTCCTCCTGTTAAAAACAGCACAGGAGAACCAGTGTGGAAGGTAAGAACTGTTTGAACAGGAGAATTTTGTAGTGTTCAGAAAAAGTTCAGATTTTCAGGTTCTAACTACCTCAAGGCCCTTCTCTGTGTTCTTAACTTGTACAAAATAATTTTTCCTGTGCATTATGAATATACAGAATTGAATATCAGAATTGCTGACAAAAATATATATTGGCGGCTTGAAAACCCAATGCCTGATTCTTTAGGCAATATTTTAATGAGCAACTGAGGAGGGTGTTTTTGAAATATACTTAATTCTCATTGATACCTGGTGGCAGAAACTTACACAATACCTTACAGGTGAACTCAGAGTCAGAAAGATGCCTGTAGAAGCCTTAAATTTAGGACAAGCTGAGCTCAAGCTACCTTTATTAGCTTTAAAAAAGTATGTAATTTGTGAGAAGTTTTTGCTGCTACAAATCATATATTGTGTTCCTTCATCCATTCTGTTGTCTTTTTTTTTTTTGCTAGTTCCTTTTTTCCTCTGCTTCTCCTTTTGTTTCCTCCTAAATGCAGCCAGAGAAATTCTGTACTTACAATAACAGATTTCTGACAGCAGATTCCTGTTTGACTGACAATTTTTAGGAGATGGAAGTGATGAATTTTTTACCCTTTGTCATTACGTGGGGTTTTTTTGGGGGGGAGGGAGAGGTTGTGGTTTGGTTTTTTTTTTGTTGTTGTTAGTAAGCACAAATGACAAATGTAACTCCATGACAAATTAATGATGTATTATAAATTGGTAAAAGTTTAGCACTTTTCACTTAGGACAGTAGCTCCTTAAACCTGAATGCCTTTATCCCCTGTATCCTGTATTCTACTGTATCCACTTTTTACAGCACTTTGTAAAAATATGTATCTATTTCAGGTTCTGATTTATGACAGGTTTGGCCAAGATATAATCTCACCTTTGCTGTCAGTGAAAGAGCTGAGAGATATGGGGATCACTTTGCATCTGTAAGTAAAAGATCTCAGCCGCCTTTTTTTTTTTTTTTTTTCTCTGAAAAGAACTTTCTTTAATATTTGCCCAAAATCACAAACAAAATTTTGAAAATCATTTGATGAATAACTACTAAAATAAAGATTATACCCTGACTTGTTTCTAAAATCAGGTAGGGAGTGGAAAGGCCATTGCAAAAACTGTTCAGTAGGATTTCTTACTAAGTAGAGGAGGACCTTGTTCAAAAGTAAGAATTATCCAGTAGGTGTCTTGGGGGATCTGCCTGTATAACTCCCTCTGTATTCATATATCTTATAATTATTTTGGCACTAACTGTTTCATGGGACTGTGCATATTCTCTGCTAGTCTTTTTGCACATCGATTTTAATTGTTGCTTGTCAAAGATATGGAATCTTTAAGTATTATTATAAGAGATTTCCCATCTCTCTTTCTCCAGAGAACATTTATTTAGTTGATTGTCATTCCTTAGCTGTGGTAGTAGTCACGGAGGATCTTTGAAAATACTTTTTTTTTTTTGCCAAAAGTTTATTAACTTTTACTAAGTGAAGGCTAGAAATGGAAACATGGTTTAACATGTTGACGTACCAGCAAAAATTTGAGAGAAATGTATAAGCACCTTGCCTGTCTTTGTTTTAGTGAGCAGGAAAGGCAAGTTTAATAGTATGACATATGCAGGTCTTTTGTTATCATGTCAACAATTAATACTTGGTATATGAACTTTGTGGATGCAGTATTTTACCTTCCTGTGAATGGATTAATCTATTTTTAAAGATTTGCGGAGCTTTTTCTCAAGCTTTGAATAAATTTCAGAGACCTCTATTAACATATTCAACCAAAATTATACAAACACAAATTTGTTACTTTTTTGTGTTTTGTTCTTGCTAAAATCCAGCTATATATAAGGAGAAATTATAAGACATTAAGTGTGTCTATATAAGTAAATAATTTATTTAACTTTTATAATTTTCACAAATCAGAGAAGGAATACATTAAAGATGTATTTTTTCTTCCTTTCAGGCTTTTGCATTCAGATCGGGATGCTATTCCAGATGTTCCAGCTGTTTACTTTGTAATGCCAACAGAAGAAAATATTGACAGAATGTGCCAGGTAACTTGCATGCTTAATGTTTCAAATGAGTGGACACAACAGAGTGTGTGAAGTAATCCTGCACTCACCAGAATGTGACCGTTCCGTATCTAGTTCTTGTGTGTGTCTGAACACCTTTGCTTGCATTTTTTATGTATTAGTACATATTTGTCATAAAAACATTACCCAAAATTTTTACATCCAAAACTTCAATTTTCCAGCAAGTAGAAAGGTAAAGATGTTTTCCGTGTCTCAGAGAGATAGTTTTGGGAGCAGAAAGACAAGAGGCAGTGGGTGCAACTCAAAATATAGACAATTCCACTTAAACGTAAGCAAAAGCTATTTTAATGAGAGTGGCTGAATGCTGGCACAGATTGCCTGCAGAGTTTGTGGAGTCTCCGTCCTTGGAGATCTTAAAAACTCAGCTGGACACAATCCTGAGCCACCTGCTCTATTTGACTGTGCTTTGAGCACAGAGGGGATGGGACTAGGCTAACCACAGTTTTTTATATTCTTTGGGAGGAACTGATGGAAGATTAACATCTTCGCCAAAGGAAGGAAGAAGAGCAAAGGGTATTTTTGGTCAGTGGTAAGGTGTGGGGTAGTAGTTGCTGTCTGGTAGCTTAAATTTAATTTCCTGGCTTTTGCAGTTCTGTGTTAGGATAGTGATAGTCAAAACACTGCATACAGGGTTCTATGAACAGACAGCTAAGCACTTCCGAAAATTAGTTTGACTGTGGATAATCGGAACATCAGATAGTAAAAGTAAGAAAGTTTTTTAATTGGTCAGAAATATATTAGTACTTATTCAGGAAAAAGGTTGTGGTTTTCCTTCCTTTTAGGATCTTCGAAACCAGCTTTATGAATCTTATTATTTAAACTTTATTTCTGCCATTTCAAGAAGTAAACTGGAAGATATTGCAAATGCTGCCATAGGTGCTAATGCAGTAACTCAAGTGGCTAAGGTAAGAAAGTCCCCCAGTCTCTAATGTTAAAGATATTACCATTACAGGTGTTATTGCATTCTTATGTGGCTACTTCAGTGCCATACACAGCTTTTCTGACTGCATCATGAACAAAACATATGTTTAGCTAGATTCAAAGTCAGGCACAGATTTGCTGGAGGGGAAAAAAGGGAATCTACAGTCATCTCAGTAAATTCAGCTTAGTACTATACAGCTTCGTCAAAAGTTCAAGTGCTGCAAGACCTTTGTGCTGAATTATGAGAGGGGAAATAGAGTGTTTTCAGAGTATTCCCAACCTCATCAACTCAATGAGTGCATCCAGTGCATATATAAAGGGCTGGGGGTTTTAGCTCCTAAATACGTGAAAAGTGCAGTATGAGCGCGGTTGTAATTTTAAATAGGCAGTGTACTGTAGAGGTGGATGTTCCATATGTACACGCTGTTATTCGTACGCTCCTATACCTTTATGATTTAAAGGCAGATGTTGGGTATGGACCCTCCTATTTTTGTTGAATGCCTGTACCAAAACCTGCAAATTATTCACTAATTATTTTCATATGTACTTAAATATACTCACTCCTCTTAGGGAGTACTACTGGTGTGAGAGAAAGAAGGTGTTGTGAAATGAAAACTACTAGTGTTGTTTAAGTCTTTGGTCTTCAGCAGGAGTAAATTGGTGCAGCACTCACTGTGAACTGGCTTTCTTAACTCTGCTTTCTGTTGTGATGTCCCGTTAACAGTTAATGCTATAGAGAGGTTTAGGTTTTTTCCTGAATGTACAGGTATGTGACAGAAAAATTAGGATTTGTGAGCTATAATCTCTCATTGTGTAGATACTGTCCTCTCCTGCCTTAGAGCTCAGCATTATTTATGTTGCAGTCCTTCATATTAATAAAAAATAAACCTATAATATTATAATGTCCTCCATCTGTTTTCTCAGTGATGATTTGCTACTAAAAATTTATCTGCAGAAATACTTGAAGTTGGACTGTTTTCTTTTACCGCTTTTCAGGTGGTCTAAAGTTTTTGTTATCCCTCGATCCCTACACAGACTTTTTAAATCATGCTTTATATCTTGCATTTCTTTCTTTTAATAGGTATTTCTGTAAAAGGTTCAAAAAGAGGTAGCAATAAATCACTGATAGTTTTGGGGTTTTTATGCTTCACTCTGGACTGTTCTGACCATTATTCCTTGATTTCTAGGTGTTTGATCAATATCTTAATTTTATTACTTTAGAAGATGACATGTTCGTATTGTGTAACCAAAACAAAGAACTTGTTTCGTATCGTGGTAAGTAAAAGTTGTATAAAAATTATACTGGAATGTCTAAAGTTGAAATTTACTTTTGAATTTGTAGCTAATACTAAGCAATATTTTTATTTTGCTTTGATCTGCTTAGAATTCAGGATAATCTGTTAGATATGTAGTTTAAAGTCATGAAGGAAGCAGTTCTTAGATATTAATTTTGAGATCCTTACAACACGGTTATTGTAATATAGAAAATAATCATGTATTTTTAAATAACAAATTTAGTAAAGCAAAACTGCAGGATAGGCATATATGGATAATAGGGGTTTTATACATGAAATAATATAGGAAAAATTTTATATTGTTTATGCATGTAGATAGACACTGTGTGTGTCTGCTGTGTTTAGGCACCACTATTTAGTCATAATCCCTGCTGCAGTTCTTAAAGAGTTAAGTATTTTGTTTCTCTCTGGTCAGTTGGAAAGTTACTCTAAGGAATACATAGCCAGAAAGATGACTTTAACTGATAGAGTTTCTTGTATCTTCCAGACAGTGACCAGTCAGTACCTGCTTTTCTTATTCAAGACTTTAAAACGTGGGGGTGTGCAAGGGGAAATGGTTAGGATCAGGGGCTGGAGTAGCACTGGAAGCATCTAGGAAAGGGCATTCTAGAAAATAAGAAATGCTGATGGCTTCTGCAAGCATGTGAACCAAGCATGTCAGCTTCTTCATAAAGTCTCAGAGTTGCAAGTGAAGTCAGCCTCATGGAACTATTATTTTTTTTTTTTCTTTTCTTGGGACTTCTGTTGCACCTGTTTTAGAACCTAGCAGGAAAACCAAGTAGCTACCTTAGGTCAGTTACCTCTACAATTACGGTGCTATGGCAGCTCAAGTCAACATATATACTAGCTGTCATAATTGTCCACATGGTTTTCCTCCCTCTGATCTGATTTTTGTGCTCTGCTGATTCATTCAGTATGCTAAATCAACAGAGAACTATCATTCTCCCTCTCCTGCCCCTCTTACTCAAATGGCTAGCTATTACAGGGTGAGTTGTCTTGCTGCCCCTGATGTAGTTTCCCTCATCTTCTCCTTTTACATCAGAACCAGTAATCTTGGAGCTGCAGAGTGTTTGTTCAGTTGACTCGTTCCATAGAAAATATCGGCTCCTTTGTGTGATCTGCAAATCCAGTGCAAGGGAAGCAGCAGCAGTGTGTAAGTCAGAGGCAAGATAGCCCTTTTTTAGCAGCAGCTCTTCATTACTTCAGTGTAGTCATACTGTCTGCACACAGTGTCACACAGTTAATTCCTGATTTATTTGGATGTACAGGATACTCGCTAGTGACCAAATAGAAATGAGAAATGTCTGTATGCCTAACATTTAGCAGTGAGATTTTTCTCCTCTCTTGCCCAGTTTTCAATGTCAGTTCCTTTCTTTAAAACTGAATCCATAATACTGAGTTCTGTCTCACACTGGGGTTTGATTCCATTGCCAGAATGAAGGGCATTTTTCTTTGAAAAGCGGACTTTTTTTTTTTTTTTTTACTAAATCCTGTGTTAAGAATTTTAGTAATAATTGTTTTGTGATGTGTTTGTGTGTATGTAAAGATACTGGACCGGCTCTTATGATTCCTGCTAGCTAACAAGGAATTTGAATTAAAATGCCTGAAAATGCTTTGCAGCCATCAGTTTCTGTGTGGTTTGTTTTCTTCTCTTGGGCCACTGAAATTTGCCACATGACACGTGGTTTCACACTATATTTAAACCAGTCTAGAAGGGGGCTGTTTCCAAAAGCTGATTGAACAGAAATCTAATCTCCCATTGAGAGTGATTAGTTTTCCATTAGAGCATTGAGCTGATCCATCTTGCTACGTGAGTTCTCTGACACAGGCAGGCAGCAGGAGTGCAGGGGCGAAGTAGTAGTGGGTTGGGTTTTTTTTTTGCCTTTGGAGAGTAACCCTAGCAGGAAACTGCCAGTTCGTGTATAGTTTCATAATCTACATAAGTCAATGTAAATCTGACGGTGATGAAAGACGGCTGCTGTTCTTGCAGCAGCACTGCCATGTGTGACCATGCATGTAGCTGAATGGGTGAGCTAAGAACAATTATAACAAAAAAGGTTAATTTTCAGTTTCCTGATTTCCTGGCTGTATGACTACATTTACAGTGAGGTAATGTCATGACAAATAAGCATGACAACGTTCTTTACTTAGGTGAAAGGCTCTCACAGACAGAAAGGAGATAATACATTCTCTCTGTCCATGTAGTAATGGACAAGAAGTGATGAGCTTAAATTGTAACAAAAAAATTTCTGGTCAGGTATTAGGAGCACTTTCTAACATTAAAGATAGTGAAATATTAGAATAGATTACCTATAAACGTTATGACCTTTTCATGACTGGGAAGCTCTGGGAGTTGGTTTAAACCCAGAAATAACATGAGTTTAACTCATCTTTGGGGAAGAGGACTGACTAGATAATCCTTCAGGCTCCCTGTGGTTCTGTTTTTCTATGACTTTGTAGAAGGAAGAGTAATTGGGTAATATCAGTATAAAGTCAATGTTCCTAGCATCCTGTTTGATTCTGTTTCAATGCTGCTTTACCACATTTCGATCAATTTTGTAAAACAACAAGAATAGGTAGGAGAACTAAGCTTACTTTTCTGCAATAGATGCACCCCATAAGCTTGTTAGACTGGAGAGAGAGAAATATGTAGAAAACATGATAGAACATTTTACTGAAAGATTATTAAGGGAATTTCTGAAAGGTTGACCTAAGGAGCAGTAATATTGAGTATTTGTGTTGATTGCTATGATACAAAAAAAAAAGGAATGTGCTCATAAAATGTTAACGTTAAACAAAAGTAAAAGGCACTGTCAGTATACGGATTACTGGAACATCATAAATGAGTATTGTAAACATAATAATGAGGAGGGAATTAAATTTTAAAATTGAGAAAGTCAAGGGAGTAAAAATAAGATTATTTCCCCCCTGTAAACTGGGAGACCATTAGTTGAAGATAATTACAGAATGATAGCCCCAGTTAATTTCAAAGCTTTGTCATTACAGAAAAATACAGATATTTGGAAGTCGGTCTTTCTTGCTGCTGATACTTCAGAAACTTGAATTCAGAATTTAAAAAATGCTGAGGGAAGCACTCCTATTGCTGCTGTCATCCTAGTAGCCTAGTAGAAAGTTTGACTTAGTAAGTATAGCTGCTGATAGAAATGGCTAAAATAATCCATCTCTCTAAAGTTCTTAGAGGTCAAAAGCTGGGGAAAAAAAAACAAAACACCTTTAAAGTTAGAGAATTATTATGGCCATGCATAAATTTGGGATGGAAGGCTTATTAATCTTTAGAGCTTTGAAGTTTGTTTTTGAAGAAGGATAAGACAGGTAATTATGTGAGAAATTTTTAAAGGTAAAGTAAAAGAAAGGAAGATGGGATTTATGGCATGAGTCCTGAGATAGTGCTTGACTTGAGACCTGTGATAAGATTAGGTTTGATGTTTCCTGTTGGCTATTGTATTCTTGTCAGTGTTACTTACTTAATAGAAATGTTGCTATAATTCTCTTGTTCTGACCTAAATATGAGAGGGAAATCTTTCTATCTATAGTGTGAAATGTTTTAGAACTTGGGAATTATCCCTAACCTAGAGACTTGCAGTAAATTTATTTTAAAAAAAAGAGGAAAAAGGAATCTCAATTACAAGAAGTGGGATTTAGAATTTTTAAATCTAGATAGCTGTGTACTGTAATTGTCTTTAAATTTCACAAGTAATTCTTGATAATTTTATATCTGAAAAATGGTTTTCGGGTTCTGTTCCATAACATGTGGTTTTCTAGGAGGTCTTTAATAATTCAATACTAACACAATCCAGAAGTTACATTATACTTTGTCAGAGGTAATCTGAAAAGATTGTGTAGTGTTTGGCCTTATACAGTGAGCAGTAATTAAGTTTTCTCAATTTTTTTTTATCGAAAAAAGAAAAATAGGGGGACACACACTAATGGATATGCTAAGTGAGGCATTTCACAATTTTATCTCTTATGCAGCAAAAGCTGTTGGCTATTAACAGCCATTAGGTAAGAAGAGGATGATTTCTCAGTATTGAAGTGGCATTAACTTCTTTATTCCTAACTCTTTTCCACACTGTTTTAGCCATTAACCGACCAGATATAACGGACACAGAAATGGAAACTATAATGGACACTATTGTCGATAGTCTCTTCTGTTTTTTTGTTACACTTGGTAAGTTTTCAAATTCTAGCATATTTTCCATGTTTTCCTTTTAGAAAAGATCCATATTCAATGAGATACCTAGAAGTATAGTGATTTCATATAACAAATTAAAAGCAAAATTAGATCTGTGACAGAAATCTTAATAGTTCATGGGGTGGGTTAATCATACTGCTCAAATTATCACTATGCATCACTGCAAAAGACAATAAAGGTTGTCCTGCGTGGGAGTTAAGTCTTAGTCTTCATATCAATGGGAGAAGAATACTGAAATGCAAAGGTTTGGTTTCACTGTTTTTACAAAATCCTAGTTTGCAGTGAAGATCAATGGTGCTTTGAATTTGGATTTGNAAAAAAAAAAAATCCCTCACACAAACCCTGCAAAGATCTAACTGAAATAACTCAAGGCATAGGAAGATATATTAAATTTACTTATCTTGATGCTTAGCTCATACGTTTTTCATCGTGATGACACTTAATCTAAGTTCTCACTGAAATCAGTCTGAGATAGCATACCTACAAGGGGAGCTGGGGATCGCTATGGGGCAGTCTGTTCAAGAAAGATTCCCTTGTGCCTCTTGAGTTCTTTCAAGTGTTGGCGTGATACAAATTAAATCTCTTTTACTCAGTCACTTAAAGTTTGTGGTATTGGAATTTTCATATTTATTTAGATAAGTAAGAAACAGTAGCTAAAGATTTTGAAACCTGAAAGCCAATGGAAAATGTGCTTTTGAAAATAACGTTACCCTGCAGTGAGTTATAACTGATATGTTGGGGTGGTGGTGTTATAGTACTTTTTACTACTGTTTTCAAGGGACTTCTAACTTTTCGAAACCAACTTTTAATGCTTCTATATGAGATAGTTTGTCCCCTCCACAGCACATTAGCTATCTTCCTAGTGTACACTGTACTTCTCATAAATTCCTGTGTGAGATGCTCACTTTTGTAAAACTTTATTTAATATTTCTGTTAGTATTTTTTGTTTCATATACAAAGACTGCAAGAGACAAATTTAATATAAGTTTGTATTGTCCACTTGAAAAATTTCATCTCGGAATGTTTCTAAAAATTCGTTTTATGAAAAGTACACTAACCTATAATCTGAAAATTGCAATGCAAGTAGAAGTCAATATATCTTTTATTAGGAGCTATTCCTATAATCAGATGCTCAAGAGGAACTGCAGCTGAAATGGTGGCAGTGGTAAGAAACTATTTTCTAAACAAGTATCGTTGTTTTAGAACTTTCTTAACACCTTGTTTACTTTTCTCAATACTAGGCAGCGATCTAGTGTCATTGTATCCTTTTCCTTATGAAGGAAATAAAACTGGAAAGGAGATATATCAGTTTTCCTTTCTGATTTCAGTTCCATGGAACTCATCTGTATAAATTGTAATATTATGGAATCAGCTGATGAGAAATTTAAACATGAATAATGGTTCCTAATCTAGAGTTTATCAAGGTTTTTTGACAGGCACTATAATTACAACCATTAAGCTATATCTACACAGGTTAAAAAGTGTCTGTCTGGCCTTGGTTTTTCTGTGTGTCTTGGCAAGGAATTTTTATCTATCTTACTGGGAAACCCCATAAGAACAAGACATTTTTACTGTATCAGGCTAAACTGACATTGAACTTGATCATCGAGTAGGGATGAAATTACCAATCTAAATCACAATTAAAAATCTCTACAGCACTGTCTTCATTAGGAGTCACTGTGCTTAATTTCTTCCATCTTCCTCACATCTTTCTCTGTCAGTGAAGCCTTAATACTGATTAAACCTAAGCATTCAGTGTGCATGCATTCATATTGAGGGTAGTCTCCTTTTTAAGAAGCACTTAGTGTGGCAGTGTCTGACAGCCCAATTTGCTGCTTCTGCTGTAGTTCCCTCTTGGTGCCTCTTACTGGTATTTTTTATTGGTGTTTTCTAGGGAGAGGGTGCTAATTGCCTGGGAGGAGATTAGTGGGCCTAGAGGACACATCTTCTTTGTAGTTGTGGATATAGATATACATGCTGGAGGGAGAAAACAGAAGGAAGAGTTTTCTTTCTTTCCTGTGTGCAGTTGACCTAGACTTCCGGCAGCTAAGACATTTAGAAACTACAAAAACAGCAAAACCTCTAGATGTTGATCATATCTGATGGTTTGTGAAAGGCTGTTTTGTTTTTCTCCCCCCTCAGAAATTAGATAAAAAGCTCAGAGAGAATCTAAGAGATGCCAGAAACAGTCTTTTTACAGGTGACACGCTTGGAGCTGGCCAGTTCAGGTATGGTGTTAATAATACTATGTGTTTTTATTTTTCGTGTTTCAGTTGCCTGAAATATCTCATTAGGATAAGTCACCACTGTACTGAAAACTATTTACAAGAATTTGGTCCAAATTCTATATTAAAAGAATTTATATACTGTTAAGGGAGTTTTTCAATCTCTTAGCATAACCGGTTTCAAAACTTTCATAGCTGATAAGTGTGCAGTCCTAGGACAGCGAGACAAAAATTATTTAACCAACCAGGTAATTTTACTCACCCTGTAAACCCAGCAAGAACCAAGCTCCTGCAAATACTGTTTACAGGACCATGATATGCAGTTCGATGTCTGAACACATCTGTTAGCAACCTTTAGTCCATTAAAAGGAGAAAAGACATTATGGATGCTTGCGCACATCTGATAATGTATTCTCAGTAGCCTCCCATGTATACCATTGCCCCCACATAGCTGAATACTCCACAGGCTGCCTTAGGAAAGTGTGTTACAGCAATTTACCTTGTACATGGAAAGGGGAGGAGATGCATTGGGAAGACTGTAGCTGAAGGAAACAGTTCCGATCTTCTAACTGGATATAAAGTAGTCATCATATTTTTATATCAAATTAAGAGCAGAACTTGGATAAAAGATTAAAAAACCATCAAGGATGGCAAAATGGAAAGGTATTAAGAGAGAGAATACTGTGAAATACCATTTCACTCATTTTCATGGGAACTGAATTGTAAGCACTGTTTTTCCTTCAGAGGGGTGGCTTGTTTTCCTGGTAGCATCATTACCCTCAGAAAATCAAAATGCAATGAAAGGGAAACATGGGAGCCTTTAACCAGTTGAAGGACTTCAGATCTTTAGTTTGGTTTTCAGAATCATGTGACTAAGGCTCTTGAGATTATATATCTGTGAAAATACTTACTGCAAGAAAATCCGGAGCATGGCATTAACTGTAGGGTTAATGTACTTAAGGGAAATGGTTGCAATAATGTTCTGTAAATTCACAGCCTTCCTGTCTTCACTATGAATTTTTCATGTAGCCATAACACAAGACATCTAGTCATGTCTGCATTCTTTGTCCACAAAATTGAGTATTGATGGACCTACCACAATGCATTTCAGAAGCTGATTATTTTTTCTTTATGGACTTCATATACAAGCAAAGAGAAAAATAAAATTAAAAAGCCTTTCAAGAGAGATTTTATATTGAGGTTCATAAAGGGGATTAAGATCGGATATTACCTACTCAGACAATTGTTTGGAACTCAAATATGTATCCACACAAAGAGTATTGGTGAATACCTAAAAGGCTAGTTTCTGTTTAGTGTTTTGACTTCTGTTCAGTATTTATGCATTGGTAATTCCACTTAGTACCAAAAAAAAAAAAAAATCTTTTTAGCACTACAAAGACAATGATTCCGTACCATTCCGGCAGTGATCAGCCCCAGATGCTTTGGGGAAGGCTGGAGGAACTCTGCAGTAGGCAGTTTGCCTTTTAACTTGAAATGTGATGTAGAAAGTGGCTGGTACAACTCAGGATGTTACTGGGGTGTTCTAAACATGTTTACAGAAGTACTAATACTGTGTTATTTTTTCAGCTTCCAAAGGCCCCTATTAGTCCTCGTTGACAGAAACATAGATTTAGCAACTCCTCTACATCATACTTGGACATACCAAGCTTTAGTGCATGATGTTCTGGTAAGAATAAACCTGGTTTTGTTACCAAAACTATTTTTTCACTCAGTTTCTCTCTCAATCTAAAATCTGTTTTGTCCTTTTTTTGCTATACAACTTCCATATGAAACAAACTTGGAAGATTTTCTCTAGAAGGTTTATTTAGTAATAACTTCTAAAATGGTTGAAAAGTTGGAATCTTGACCTTATTAAAAGATAGGTAATTTAGCAATCCTTGCTTTTTCTTCAGTACTTCATGGTCTTTAATGTTATGTAAACTCCAAACTCCATTAAGTCCAATTCAGTTTTGAAAAATAAATGCTTTAGTGAGTTTTTAAACCAATTGTAGTATTATTTTGAATTTCCAAAAATTCCTATTTCTGTTTTTCTCCACAAGGTGGTGTAGGAGTTCAATATAGAGATACCAAGTGGTGTATGACCCTACTGTGAGGAATCTGAAGTAGATCTTTTTAATAATTTTTTTTTTAGAAATTCAGATAGCCTTAAACTACTTTTATTTCCTCAAGTTTATTTTAGATAACCAGTAGTAGAAATGTACTTGAATGAAAGCAGATACTATTTACCTGAGATTTATATATTTTGTATATGGTTACAGAGTAAATAATGAAAGATGGTATGAGTAAGAATAATTACTACATGGAGACTTTTTTATACTATAGCGTTAGTCATGGAAATTATTTCAATATCCAGCTTTGAGAAATACTTTGGTTTTAATATTGAGAGTGTTAGAAGAATCTGTAAAATATGCACACGCACGTACGCATTTGTATGCAAAGTTGGTTGTAAACTATATAGTCATACATACAGTGTTGTCTAGAAATTTGCATTGCTACAATGAAAATATTTTAGCACTAATGGGATGTTTTAGGACACTTTTAAATTTTATGTAAATAATTCTTTATGAAAAGTCCCTTCCTCTTGAGGGTGCTTTTTACAAATACACAATTTTTGGCCTGGTTTCTTTAGGAAAGGCATATATGAAAAAAATGTAGTTTGCACTGTTTTCTCTAATAACTGTTGTACTAGCTAGAGACTTGCGAATAGAAATACTGAATTTCTACAAGTTTCTTTTGAAAATCAGTGAAAGAGTAGGAGATGGAAACCTGAATTAGAATTTTTACAGGTGTAAATGCTATTGCACAAGGTCTACGTTTATTTCAGTTTGTTACCTGTCAACCAGTGATTTCAGGGTCATTGTATATTTATATGTACTACATCAGGCTTCAGCAGTTTCTCTGGAACAACTTGATAAATGTTGCGTGTTGCATCTAATTTTTGACTGAGTTGATAGGATTATGAATTTGTCTTGTGAAATTGTAACCAAGTGGCCTGTGACTCCATGTCAAGGGCAAAAGTTTTATTTCAAAACCAGTCAAGTAATTCACCTTAGAGGCAAGCATGCAAGGTTCTTCATGCACTGAGCGTAATATTTCATGAAATAACCACAGTAGCCTTTTAAAAGGCCATAAATTGTAACTGTGAAAGTGTTACCAAGGTGATGATTATGTAAACTGTACTTTCAAATAAGTTGTTTTTCCTTTAAGCTCTCAGTTACAATAGTCCAGGAATTCTGTGGGATGTCGAACTGAATGCTAACCCAGCCACACAAAGTTGTGTGCTGCATCCGTTGAGATTATAATGGTGGTGTTTCTACACACGAACAGGCTTGTATGAAGAGATTCCCATTTCTGAATAAAAAATCTTTCAGGAGTGGATACAGAAAAATGGGAGGCATGGATAGAAAGCCTTATAAAGACAAAATGGGGAGGTGAAAGAAGGACCACTGATCAATAAGAATCATTTTGGTAAAACTCCGTGTAAATGCCAAAACTAACTTGGAAACTCAGGTCACTGGTGAGTTAAATTCAGCCAAAACATAGATCTCAATTAAAAATCACAGCTGAATTTGCAATCAAATGTTTTTTTATTCTTTTAAGTTTTTATTGAACATATGTACTTGAAAAATACTCTTTTTCGCTGAAACATTAAACACATCTTGTAAGATGAGGTTTGTGCTCATTGACTGCATGTGCTTCCTTTGAGTAGCTACTTGGTTTTGTTTCTATTCTGGCATGAATCATTTATAGTATTTCATTTTAAGTGTGAACTCTGCCAAGGGCTAACTGGAAACATTTTAAAATTTTATTTGACAATTTAACTTACAGTGATCTAGTTCTGTATACTGTAATGAATATAATAAAGTGGAGTTTTATTTCTGGAAAAAAAAAATCTCTTCTAAAATATTCGTGGCAGATTCTGTATAGTTGAAGATTTGACTCTCTCTATCATTATTTGCCAAGCAAAGAGCACCTTTGAAATTTTAAATATTATTGAAAAGGATTAGAATAAAGTTAGTAAGTGGAGTACTGGTTAATCTTTGTTGAAAACCAGGGGGAATATGTATGCTGTGGAAAATAAAGAGCTGAACTTGGCAAAAGTAAGGGGGGAAAGACCCAGGGAGCAGTGTGCTGACATATTACATGAGCAAAATGGTGTCATCCAGCAAAAAGATGTAGTTCCTAGGTTCATGCATCTGTGGAAGAAGAAAAGCTACATGGAGAAATAACAGCTTTGTTGCAAACTGTTGCTTTATCATGCACTCACTATTTCACTAGTGTTTAGAACAATAGGGAAAGAGCTGTGAAGGTGTAGCTAAATATCCTCACAGCGGATATTCCTATTGCTGATGTCATGAGCTTCGTTGCAGCTTTGATACATTTGCTGTAGTTGTGTAAGTGAAATTCAGCCTTTGAAACGTTTTTTGTCCACAACACGGAAACTTCTGTTACTTCAAAGTTTTGGTCAGTTGTTAGAGCTCAGTTATTGCTAAATAATTCATTTTTCCATACAGAAAATGATTCAGAGTTCGGTGTCTGAAGATTGCTTGCATGTGAGACAATCAGATGTCTTTGCTTAACATTTATTGCTTTGTTTGGTGTTTTTTCAATATGTGTGATTAATTTTGGAGTTCTTATATTACTGTTGTTATTATCTAGTTAGTAAACTCTTTCCTGCTCTCTTATGAAATTCTAATAAATAGCTGTGTTAATATTTTTTTTAGAAAATATTCTAGAAGGTAATTCATTGAGTGTAAAAGACTGATTAAATAATTAAAAACTGTCAGATATTTACAAAAGATTATTCTTTTTTTTAGGATTTCCATTTGAATAGAGTTAACTTGGAAGAATCAACAGGAACGGAAAGTTCTCCAGCAGGTGCCAGACCTAAGAAAAAAAATAAGAAGTCCTATGATTTAACTGCATCTGATAAATTCTGGCAAAAGCATAAGGGCAGGTAAGTTGTATAGGTACAGAGTTTATGTTAATTTAGTCAATATAAATTTTAAGTATTCTTCATATTATGATAGTTCTATTTTTAAGCTTCTTTGAAAATATTTTTGAAGGGTTTTTTTTAAAGGAATCATCATTGTTAGTATTCATTGTCCATATTAATTATACTAGCTTTTTGTTGAAGAGCACAAAATTGTTCTTACAAAAATGATATGTGGTATAAATGATATAAAAATACTGAAAGCCGTGAATATATCTTAGAAAGTTGAAGTAAACCTACAGTAAGATGTCATTATTTTCACTGATTTTATACTGCTGCATGATTGTGTATTGATATTTCAGTGAAAATATTTTCATGACCATCGTGATCATGCAACCTGTCTGGTTCTAGTGTCTCAGTTTGTTGATTTAACTGAGCCTAATGCAGAGTATTGCATTAGTCCTTTTCCAGAGGTAGCTGAGTCTGTTCAGCAGGAACTAGAATCCTACAGAGCCCAAGAAGATGAAGTCAAAAGACTTAAAAGTATCATGGTAAGTTTTATCACCTATATGTGCTTTATGTAAAGCATAATAGGAGTTGTAGAGATGCTTAGCCCACTGTGGCACCCCACACACAAAAATTATCAGCACATGCTGAATTTTAGATATAAAACAGTCTTAAAAATAGGACTAGCAGTACCGTATTTCATGAGAAGATTCAATTTCTTGGATTTATTTGCGTTACATTTGTATAACTTCCATGATGACTGTAAAACACAATCCAGACATTAATACCATTATGAGGAAATAGGTTCTAAATGTACTGACTGTATTTGCAAATGTGATCTTCGTATGTATTATGACTGTTGTTATTCCTCTTTCCAAACCTGCCCCCAAAACCCAGGGTATAGAAGGGGAGGATGAAGGAGCAATAAGTATGCTTTCTGATAATACAGCTAAGCTAACTTCAGCTGTCAGGTAAATAATCAATTATGCTTATTGTTTAATTATTTGAGAACCATTTCTAATCTTTCTTTCATTTCACCTTTAATGTCCTTTGAAATAAATAGCTTTAAAAGCAGGCTATTCAGCTAAGTAACAGACTTTAAATGTTTTATAATCCTGGTAAAGTTTAATGCAATGTCCTAGACAAGTATTTGCACGTGTGACTTCCACAGCATGTGTGTGTGAGCCTTCTCTACACATGGCTTTGGAGTGTTTTCTGGGCAAAGCTGAATAATCTCCTTTTTTTTTTTTTTTTTTCCCCTGTCTGTCTGTGTTGTTTTTTGGGTTTTTTTTATGCAGTTCTTTACAAAGGCAGTACTAACCACCTTCCAGCTATAAGGTCATTAATGGCCAATTATTGTAGGTAACATGGATTTTAAAATTGCTTAAAGGAGGAAAGGAAGTAGTTAACTTCATGGTTCTTCAGGACATGCAGTCAATATTAAATGCCTTCCCATCCACTTATTATTAAGCTAAGACACTGACTGTCTGGGCTGCTTTTGGATGTGAAAGTATATAGTCTTTGAGCAGTCTTTCATACATGTGATGCCCGAGTGCCAGCAGTGAAAATCATGTAGATCACAACACCTTAACTAACAAATTTTCTACAAAGTAAACTTAACTACTCAGTTTCCCATTTCACGAAAGAAAAGATTTCAGTCATGAATCCTGCAGAGAGAATTGTGTTCTATGCAGAAGCACCTGTGATAAATTCGAGGACATCCAGAGATTCTGTGTTTATTTGACAGATACTTAATATTATTTGGTAATTATTTGACATGCTTTGACAGATATTATTAGTTGGCAGATATTGACACTTTCATATCTGTCAGACATGAACTAAACATTGATTATATTAGCCATGATTCTAGTAGATTATTTGTTTAGGTAAGCAGGGCATATATCTGTTGTTGATCACAAGTTTTCAATAGGAATATTAAAATACCTACATTATATGTATTTTTTGCTAGTCAAGGTAAAAACCTGTTTTATTACATGACGTGTGGATAACATCCTTCTGTTATGAGAATAATTACATCTATACTTTGTAATTTTTTAGTTCCAATCCTACTGTATTCTATAATTTTAGAGCTTAATAATCTTTAAAGGTCCCTCCCAACCCAAACTGTTCTGTGAGTCTATAAATCTTTTTGTACTGACTGTGTACAATACACAGTTCAAGTAACCGTACAACTCAGCAGGTTAGTTTGTATTTAATCTCTTCAGCTCTCTTCCAGAACTTCTGGAAAAGAAGAGGCTCATTGATCTTCATACCAACGTTGCAACAGCCGTTTTGGAGCATATAAAGGTATGATTGCTATCCAACTTCACCTTTCTATCAGTAGTGCTCCTTACCTGGAGAAATATAGTTGAGCAGGTGAAGTAAGATAAAGAAGTAAGTCTTCTCAATTGTGCTACCTTTTGCAGAAATCACTGTATAACATTACTTAGTGTTGAAGGGTGAGAGGAAATGACTTTTGAATGCCTCTACATGGAAAGCCAAGTAGAAATATCCCTTTTTTTCTTATCAGAATTTACTAGTACATTCTCATTTTTTTTTATGATGGCCACAACCTTTATTGTGTGTTGAAGTCTTTCTAAATTAAGTTTATGATGGAAGTGGTTTGTTTGTTCTAGAGATGTGTCATGACAAGTTTTGGCTGCAGTCTAAGCAATTTTCTGCTCTGTGTTTGTCAGAAGGGTAGTGTTTGCTGTTCACCAACCAAAATGCCAACTAGAGGTGTGGCAATAATGATGCAAGTTACTAAACTGGTCTTTCCAGCAGGGTCTGTGTTAGATGTCTTCTGCATAATTTAAGCACTTCAGAAGGATGCTTGACCTCTTTTCTGTTTAACTCTGCTACTTTTCTATCAGAGAACTTGCAGATGGTTTCAGTATCAAGTAAAGACCATGGTTACTAGTTGGATAACTTGGAAGATGGATCTGTTTACACAGTATCAGAAGAGAAATCAGAGCTGAGGCTTTCAGAAACACTGAAATTCTGGTTTTGAAAGTGATTCAAGCACCCAGTCTCACTGAAAATCAATAGTTAGAAAATTTTACCCCATGCTATTTATAACTCATGGAAGGCGATGTGTTTTGAAGCTACCTTGAACATCTGTAAAGTGCATAAGATCTGTCTTCAGTTATTACTGGTACTGATTTATTTTTAAACTGAGTACTATAAATGATCAAAGGATTCATTCTGAATTTTAATGAATAGATTAATTTTACATATTTATAAAATTGGAGAAGAGATACAAGTGTGTCTCATTACTTTAGGGGCTAGTTTTTGTGCTTTTTCAGTATTAGACATGTCAGTTTTCATATCTGGCAATTTAAAAGCACATTAATACCATTGAAAACAAAGAGAAGTTGACAGTGTCGATATTTTATTTGATGCCTTGTCTGTAAATTCACTTTTCTAAGAAAGGTACTGAGATGGTAATGGCAGGCCTACACTAGTATTATTTACATAGTATTTGTTTGAAAAGAAGCCAGGTTTCAGAGCAGGATGTGGAATGGCAATAACATCAGTTTTGATCACCGATGTCCTCTTGGCAATGGAGTGGAGTCAGATGTGCTTGCTTGTTCTCCCTTAGGTGCTAGTGACACACTTTTCTGTTACCTAGAGGTGGAAGGAATTACCTTCGGGTCCCTCTGCTATAGCGCTCTACTAGCCCTTAGGCTCTCTCCTCTGACAAGGAGCCTGCTATTAGAGTTCCTCGGGGGCGGTGATCCATTTCTCCATAAATGAGTCTTAATTCTGGTATGGCGAAGTGCTCAGGCTCCTTACCTTCTTATTGTATAGCTGTCAAAGAAGATTGTGAGAAAAATGGGCTGGCAGTTTCTTCGATATATTTATGATATCTGCATCTGTATCATCTTTTCTTTTGATTTAGAAAGAATTGCTTCCTTCGTCTCCAGATACTTAGGAAACCATCTTAAACTCACGCAGAAGCACATGTTTTTCTGTTGAAATTTACCTACACTAAAGCCTTTTCACTAAATGAATGTAAAGTTTCTTCCAACTGCTTTGTCCTGTCCATTTTCTCCCCTCTTTTCACTCTCCAGTGTTATAAAAAGTATTTTTCTGTCTTGAGCTGTGGAAATGTAATGTGCAGGATGATATGCTACCTAATGGATTCCTCAAAAATACTCTCAAAAAGGGCAATATTTCAGCCAGTGCTTTTAAAAGAAATTCTGATGGCACCTTGAGGCTGTGGTTAAGAGGTTTTATGTAGAGTTAAATAATTAAACCAGATTAGGATAAGAGAATTTTTTTGGCAAGTGCCCATGTCATGAGGAGCTCGTGAGTTACCATGCTTTACTTCAGGTTACTATATTTTCACTTTTTAAATAATCTGGAAGCACATTCATACTTTAAAATAGACTGTTTGCATTGTCCATTATGGTTTTCTACTACATTAAATATTTGAGTATTTTTCTTCACTCCATATAGGAGAATCAGTGCAAAGAATGCTCCGAGACCTGCCTTAGATGTACTAAGTGAATTTAATTTTTCTTGTGGTTGTATTTTTGGTGTTCAGTTTACAGCTGCTTTCCACATTCTCTTGGATCATTTGCTAAGACACAGCAAGAGGAAACCAGAAATTAATCACATACTTCGGGGTCCTGGCAGTTTTCTGGCATATCTAAGTGTTTAGTGAAATAATGGAAAGAATGCTTTTTTTTTTGCTTTTTTTGCTTTTTTTTTTTCTTTTTTGCCTTTTTTTTTATTCCCCCCCCCCAAAGTGAACCAAGTATTTTTTGTCAGTGTTTAGAACAAATGTCTCCTTGTTTTGCATTGGTTGTTTTTCCTCTGAAGAAGCTGGTGACTTGAAGGACTGTACCCAACAGATAACAGATTTAGGACTAGAATTATGGATATCTTTCTCGCTGCTTTAGAGTTTCAAGTAATGCTTATCTTTGCATGTCATTTTAATGTGAATACTAAGTTTACTCAAGTATGTTAAATCATGGCATATAAAAAGGTGTACACGTACGCTTTTCTAAAATGATTAATTGGAGACAGGGTGGATTAAGTAACATCTTGCTAAAATTCTATACATATCAATTGAAGTGGCAGATTTTTATGTAAATCATTTCCTATCTTAGATAACTTACACTTGTTTGGTTTGGGGGGGGGGCTTTAATTGCTACTTAAATTTTTTATCATGTATCTCCAATTTTGCTTGATCTCAAGACCTGATACTTTCAATGACTCCATTATTGGGATCACCAATAGCCTTTCAAATTATCAAATTCATACGTTGTAAAGGAATTCCACTATTTTAACTACTGTCTTTTGAATGAGGTTACATTTTTGTCTTACCATGTAAACAGAAACAATATGTGTTTGTGAAATATATGTCACAGTGGTCCAGGCTATTTTTCTATAGTTCAGAACTGATAATTGAGTAGCTTTCCAGTACACAACAGGTTTTTCTGAGTTCAGTTACAGTGACCTTTCCAGCATCATTCTGTGCAGTTCAGTCAAAGGGAACTGGCCGTAGCTGCCACTTTCAGCCTTTTCCCAGAGTTTCTCTTCCTCTTGATAGAAGCACGCTACAATTGCCTGACCAACCTCACTTATTCTGGGGGTTGTTATTTCTGGTTGTCTTCTGTCAGTATCTTTAGGAAATTCCTCCCAGTAATTTCTCAGAAAATTTTTTTTCTGTTCTTCTGCATGTTCTCTCTCCCTCTAAAAGGAAGAACCTTTGTACTGTAAAGAGGATAGGAGAGTCTTCTACAAGTCTTTACAAAAATGACATCTGAGAGATTTCAATGGATCCTGCTTCCACTTCTCTGCTTAAAAAAGAAGGAATTTTGTGTTCCTTCTGGAGTACAGGGCTCAGGTAGAGATTCCCATGCACTTCAGTAATTTTCCCTAAAATTTAGCTTACGAATTTTGGCTTATGAACAGCCTGTTTGTAAAGATGCTAAGTTGAAAGCTTTCACAGATGTATTTAAAAAAAAAAAAAAAAAAAGACTAAGGAAGATGAAGTGTAGTGCTTGCTTTAACTGCAATACAGATCCTGTCCCTGAACTGGCAGCCAGAAAGGTCTTCTGAATGAGGTTGGTGTGGAACAAGATGTCATAGTAGGAAGTCAAGAGCAGGAGGCAGAAAGGGAATGACTGTAAATGTAAATGCATCTTGATTTTATTACTGGTTTTTATTATTATCTTTCTTCACCTTGCTTGCCAATTTGGCACCCATAAGAACCTCTTCTCTGCTGTCTTTTTTATTGAATCTACAGGATTGTTTAGCTCCTATTCCCCAGCTTTTCCTCTTGGCATGTCTGTGAGTTTGCCACTGAGTGAGCAGAATTGCACATACTTAAATTAAATGGGACATCTGCTTCTTATCAGCACTTCTTAGACAAGTTGGTTCTTTGGGATGTAACTGTCTCATTGATGTGGCATATCTGGGAAATCTGTCAAGAGGTAACTAGTAGTGTTTAAGGATATTCAGTAATCCGTATGAAATTTGATTAGGTGTCCGTCTAATTCCTAGCAAACCAGTATAAGAAAAATATTGCCCTAATTAGCATCTTTGCTAGTAACCTTCGTTAGTTATCCAGTGAAGAAGCAGCTGAATAGACTCACCATATTGATCCAACTCTTCAGTTTGTGCTTTTGTCACATCAAAAAGTGTCTTCAAAATTTTATGTTGCTGCTTACCTCTGATGTCCCTATTGTGGATAGAAATAGAAGACCTGAAGTTTCAGAATTTTCAGGTTGGTACTTTTTTTACCCCAAAGACTGCTAAGTTCACGCTTCAAAAGTAGTTGTCCAAAACTTTTGAAGAGAGTGAGTGTAGATGTACCGTTAATGTTTCAGTTTAGCCTCAAAGAATAGCACATATGCAACCAGTGAGTTTTCTTTGCTGTGGTTAGTCTTTTGTTCGGCAGTCTTAGTCAAACAGTCATAAAGTTGCACATGGTTGAGAATAATTTTACGTAGTTTGTACTCCAAGTAAGTTACCAACTGTAAATCAGTTCTTACAATTGCAAGAATCTCATAATTACATAATTTTATTTAAAAGTTGATCTGTAAACAAATATAGTGAATTAGTGAATATATTTTTTTTAATGTTGTACATTTTTACATGCCATCTGAATAAATTTGTCTTCAACAGATCACCAGCTAAGATAATATGGGCATTGCCAAATTCAACAATAATATATTTATCTTAGTAAGATGAATTTTCCAGATTTAAAGACAATCCCTTGTTTGTTGGATACCTTTTGTCTGGGAAAAATATTTTAAACTTTAAAACATTGAATTTAGCTCTGTGTAAGGAGATAAAAATGTAGTTAAACCAGAAAAAGCAAGTGAATGTAACAAAGACTAGAAAAATTGTAGTAGTTTCTTTGAAATTGTTTTATCTCTCTAGAGAGAGTTAAGGAAACTCTAATGCAGATATTCTCCAAAATGCTATAGAATTGAAGTCACAGAATATGTCTGACATGCTGGATACCAAGTTGCATCTGAAGTAAGGATTTGGAAAAGGCTGATAGTTCAGTTCTGTTTAGACTTTAAACTATTGTAGCATAACTGCCAAAATTTGGATGTGACTACTCTTCTAACATGAGCTCAAGGTAAATATAGCTTGAAAGAAGCTCTAGCTCTTTTCTCTTTCGTCACTTCATACACCTCCTGTGTAATCGTAGTCACTATGACAAACAACAGAAGACACCCTTCTGCCCCTAAAAGTAGCAAGTGGTCATTTTTGGAGCAGTCTTCATGGCAATTTACTTTATAAGCTGTAATTGCAAGCTTCCACAAAGGCTTTAAATTAATTTGCTGTTTTGCAAGTAACTGTTCTTCTCAATTTGTTCAGTAGATGGTGGATGAGAAGTAGAAGTGTTAGATAGCTACCTGCATCATAAGCAGATTGCCAAAGCTGTTCAATATTAAAATATTCTTGTAACTTACATCTTCTTTTATTTTGTATTCTTATCTCCAACTCTTTTTTGATGAACTTGCATTACTTAGAAGGTGAAATATCCTGGTATCCTTAGGTTAGAGAAGTACTTTTTTTTTTTTTTTTTCCTTCCTGTTTTTTGGGGGGGTGGTGGTGAAATAACTGGTTTTTTAAATTCCATTTCCTTGTTTGTGATCTCAGGAATAATTTTAGTAGTATTCAAAACCATGTTGAAAACTAGACTTCTGTAGTTTTTATGTTGCTGTCATTACAACAACCACTGCAGTGGCTCAGAAGGTGCCATAGCAGTTTTGCACGCCTCAGCATTGTCGGGCAAAATTTCCTGAATCTCTTGATGCAAGAGAATCCCCGGTGACTCTGGCCTCACTCTGGCAATATCATTTCAGTCTCCCTATGGGTATGATGTGAGGCTGAAACACTTCTAAGGCAACGAGATGGAGATCCGCTCTGCCGGTCTCCTCTTCGAGCCAACACATAGCTGAATGTGTCCAGACACCAGGATTTAGTTAGTTAACGTTTTCTCAGCTGAGTAGTTGTAACATTTGTTGTGATGCTACATTTTAATGTTCAAACGCTTGTAAAGATCTGTGATGTACCTGAAGGTTTTTAAGTAAGTTTTGGAATGCATTTTTCTATCTTTAGATTGTAAGTTCATGATGTGATGGTCGAAAATTGCAAAGCTTGGCTGTTTGTGCAGATGCGTTGCAATGCAGTCATTAGTTGCGTGGCCACGTGATGTCTCCCATAAAGCTTTTGCCTCATGAATTTTGTGCGGTCCTTGTGCCATCCTCCCTAAAAAGGGATTTTCACAACTTGTTCTACATGTGTCATTGTACAGTGAGAGACTTTTTTCCAATGTTAGCAAGATAATCTAATTAGGAAGTCCTCCATCTTTGATGTGAATGATTTATTGCAAGCCTTTGATCTGAGGTTGTTATTTCAGTACCGGCCCAAGTTGGCAGTTGCCAGCTTTTCTCTGGGATGATGTCTTAGTGTATTTGGGAATTTCCCACATTTATCTGCATTGAGTAATTGCCTTGTTGACTGAGAGACTTGAGGTTCAGCATAATTTTGACGTAATAGTCACCTGAGCATTATTTTTTCCTCTTACAGTGTAACACTACGTATGATGGCATGTAGTTTTCAGCTATGGCAAAACTATAGTTGAAAACAAAGCTCCTTTTCCGGTTTAATATTTGCATGTCAGACATCCCTTGCTTAACTTGCATTTTCACTTTTAATATGAAAATTACATGTCAGTTTAAAAAAATAATAAAAACATATTATAATGCAAACAGTTATTTTTACTGATAATTTACTTAAAAATGAATTTTTAAAAACAATCTTGATAACTAAAACTATATACCTTTTTAAAGAGGAAATAAATATTCTTTCACAGTGTTAAGATGTTAACCCTAACACTTACTCTTAAACAGAGTCGAAAGCTGGATGTGTATTTTGAATATGAGGAAAAAATAATGAGCAAATCCACTCTGGATAAATCTCTTCTGGACATGATTTCTGACCCAGATGGTGAGTACTTTAAATCTGAACTTGTTATAAAATTTGTTAAGATATACAATAAATCTGTACCCGCTGGGACTTCAGGGTTAATAAAGAGCTTATGTGCAAGCTGCGCAAGACTTGTAAAGAAAACAGCTTTTTATTGATTTTTAGTAGCAGTCTAGAGAGTTTAGTATTTCAGTTGAGTAATATCCAAAATGTTGGCAACTTTGGCAGCTCCACTAAAATCCTTTCCTCAGTCCTTGTTTCTGAAGGTCAAAATATTTTACCTTTTGTGGTTGTCCAGTATTTATTTGTATAGGATGGAATAGTGTGGTCTCAACAGTACTGATGCTTTAAAATTCTTACTGCATGTTTTATAACACATACATACCTCACAAACAGAATGAAAAAGGGCATTTCATAGAATTTGGTGAGGTCAGGTGGTGTAATGTAGGTAGCTCTTACATGTGTGAGGAAAAAGATGGATGGGAGAAGGAAGCAAGACATAAATTGGCCAGTTCACAGAGACTCACCTGAAGTTTGGCATGCATCGACGCAGCTGTGGCATGTCTGTTTTCGTCATCTGAGAGCAATGCATCCCGGCTTCTGTTTCATAAATGGTTCATACATAACGAAGCTTTACACACTGGGTGATACTCAGATCCTCCGTGAGCGGGAGTCACTAGGGGTCTTTCTGTAAAAGGTTGAGACCAGAATGGGTTCTCAGCTTTTCAGAGTATTATACCATCAACTCTCGTTTCAACCTGGAGTATGTCACAACCCTCTGACAAATTTCAATATGATCTGGTACCAGTTGGCTGGAACAAAATAATTTGCAGAGCAAGATTGTAAAACTGAAGTTATGACCACGGGCCTGTCTGCATATTGGCAAGTACCTTGGCAATATTCGAGCATTTAGAGACCCAGGGTTCCTGCTCTTTTCCCAGAATGCTCTTTAAGAAAATGTTTTGTTACTTCTCGCTTATGTGTGTAGTTGGGTAGCTACATACCGCACATAATGTCTGCCTGGAGTTTGTATATTGATTCATATTTATAGAAAAAGTATATACAAATCTTGCTGACTTTTTAAAATAATCTTTTATTAGTGTCTGTGCTATAGAATCAAAAGGCAGTAGAAGAAATAGTACACGGTTGGTAGGAGTCTGAGCTAAAATTTTACAGATCTCATATTGGATCAAGTCTAGAAACTAACAGACTTTCAAAAAAACTAATGTCAGGCATCAGTCTGTAATTCAGCACAGACGTTCATTGTTAATATGAAGCTAATAAGAACATATATACTCTGTATTTTTATTAAGCATCAGTACAAACTAGTCCTTTTCCATGTTCAGAACTAACCGTTTGTGTTCATTTCAGCTTTTATGTTGCATGAACTTAGAGATGAAAACAGAAATTATTATGCTTCCCTGTATTTCCTACTGGATCAATTACTTTTTCCCTGAATCCACATTTTTAGATTGCAGTATAAAGCAAATAGTTTTCCAAGCCTGATGTATATCAACACACCTATTAGCCAAGTTGTGGGTTTTATACAAGAGAAAGATTAGATTTCCAAGCTAGAGTTTTCCTCCATAAGCTAAGTATTCAGGTGTTTGCAGTAGCCTGTTAGCATTTCATATGCGTTGCCTAGGTTTAAGATAAGTTTATATAACAAAAAAAGATTTAAGTTAAATCATGGCGATTATTTCCGGGCATACTATCTTGTAAAACGGGCCAGCTTCCTATTCTGTGATTCACTGCGAAATACCGGCAGAAAATATTTTGAAGGAATAATGCGTCAAGTCTTCCACTGCTTTCAGTAGTGAAGTACTTGTTTGCATTATCTGTGGGGATCCTTGTCTCGTGGGCAGTGCTATCTGCAGAGCTCCTCACAGAAGCACTTAGACTTGACCACTTCACAGCTTCAGCCTCCCGTTTCTTACTGTGCTGTACTAACGTACCGCTCAGGGCTATTAGCTGCCTCCCAGTCCAGTGGAAATTATTGTATCCTGGAGTGGTGATAAAATGGGAGTTACTGGGTTTGCTTTGCTCTAGTAGCTAATCAGTAGCCTTAAAGGCTGCCTGCTGGTTTTTGAGTGGTTTTTAATTTTATTTTAAATTGTTCTGTTCTTGGTTTACCAAGTTAAAGTTTTCTTCAGAATATTTAGCCCTACCCCTTTCTATGTTGTCACAGATCATAGTCCGGAAGAAAATAGTGAATGTTTTACAGGCAACTGACCTGAGTCTTTTAGCTGTTTATCACAGCTGTGATTTACATCAGTAATATGTCAAGAGTCAAGTACTTTTGACAAACACAAAGCGGGTTTCCTAACATTTAGTAAAGTGTACACAATACAATCACAGGTTTGGTGTTTGGTTTTTTTTAAATCTATTATCTTTTACTAAGACAAAATATCACTTACGCTCGTGTAAGTGAGACCGCTTATGCTCTTGTGAGCACAAACCTCCCAGGTATTTCGTGGGCATGGTAAATTGGCCCACCGAGGGAAATGCTGTCAAGTGCCAGTGGATTCCAGTTGAAACTGGAAATTAATGATCAGCAAAGTACTGAAGCAAGCTATGAAGTGGCGAGCTGGAAACCAAGTTTCCCAGTCACTTACAGAAATCAAAGTTAGTTACACTGTATATTTAGAATGTTTAAGTGCTTTATTTACCCAGTGTACTCCAAGTAGATGGCTGCCTTGAAAGCTGGCTTTTGGTTTAGATAATGCAAAGTTTCTTCAGTTCTCGATCTTCTGGCTTTCAGGTATTTTGTAAAGGTTGATAAAACTTATTTCCCAGAAAAAATTGTACCAAGTCATAAATATTCATTATAACAGCACTTACTCTTAACTTCTGCCAGACTAAATATATGCTCACATATAAACTGAAGTTGCAGATTAGATTAGATGATCCCCTGCTGACATGATCCACATTCCATAGTGGGGGAAGAAACCCCAAAACAAAAACCCAGAAATTTTTTTTCCTTATCCACAAGTACAAGAAAATACAATATTTTATTAAAATGCACTATATCTAAAGGTATTAAGCTTTTTAAATTAAGTATTGGGTTACAAATTTGAAATACTTGTTTTGAGAAGTTCTGAAATCTTAATTTGAAACTATGATTTTTACTAATAGTGATTCTCTTTTAGAAAAAAGTCAATGGTGTTCAAAATCTGCTGTAGTAGGTTATAGTCTAGGTAACAGAGGGACTGTCACACCATCATTTTGATCTGGCAGAGATGAATTTTGATTGCCATTGATAATGCTTCCCAAGAACTTGTAGCAGTGTTTTTCTCCAACGAGTGGTGTGACAAAAGATGATTCAGGAGGTGAAATCACTCCTGAAGGCAAGTTGGAAGTTCAGGATTTTTTTCCTGACCAAAAGTTCACATAAGTGCTTTTGCAGCCCTCAGGTGTTTCAGTACAATGAACCACAGAGCTGCATAAACAAACTGTAGAGTTAAAAAATAAAGTGCTGTGCCTTTTACTTATATGACTTTTCTTTAGTCTCCTCTTTCATGGATCTACTCCCTGCTAAAGCTTGCAATCCCTGCATAAAATAAGACATAATGCCACTACATAACTTATTCAGTATGTAATTTGAAGACTAATATTTGCTACAAGCAAAAGGGGGAAGTGTAAGTAAACATTCAGAAACAGTGAGCCAGTCTAACCCAACTTTTAATAAAATTGCCAAATGCCTTTCTACCATTTTATACACTGAACAAGGCCATGTTTATACATAACAATTATTTTCATAACTAGAGTATGAATGTATGTGTATATATTATTACTGAGGAGCATTTAACATAGCAGCATAGTTACAATTGTAGTTTTCTAATTTTTTTTTTCCATTGCAGCGGGAACTCCAGAAGACAAAATGCGGTTATTTCTTATCTATTACATAAGTTCAGCTCAGGCACCTTCAGAGGTGCGTATGTTCTTTACAGCTTCCAACACCAAATTGTACCACACAGGATGTTTCTGTATCATTTCAGCACAAAATAGGTATTTCCGCTTCTCTTTGAAGCGAAGTGTGAAATGTCCAGGAAATATTAAAAATTTAAATAAATTTTGTACCATTATCAGGGTATCAGCTTACAGAGCTTTAGCCACCCATTTTGAAGGATATGAATGACTAGTAAGAAGGAAGATTATCTTTTGAAATACTTAGTTCAGAGTTACTGCAAGACACATCTTGGCATGCTTTCTATTATTCTGCTCCACTGCTCAACAGAAGTAGATAAAAGAAAATGTTAATATGACTCTTTTCATTCTATCCTTGTATATTCAAGAAAAATTGGGTCAGTTGATTAGCAGATGAATAAAGGAGAAATGCTTCTTGTACCAATATCTGAATAATTCAGGAAACAATTTCTTAATAATTCTTTTGAATTTATGATGCTTAATTTCAAGGAAGATCTTTATTACATTGCAGAAATATTATGTGGTGGTATTCTTGTAAATGTATATTAATTCCTCTTCATTTTTATTACTTGCGGTTATGCCATTTTACAGAAACCAGTATTCTGTCAGGTTTTTTAAAGATGCTAATATATAAAATACTGTTCCTATATCTGAAAGTACACAGGATTTAATTCCACGGATACTTTTAAGTTTAATGACAGCTGCTCATAGCAAATTGCATTTTAAGTTATATTTTCGTACTCAGTAGGAGATGGGATTAAGACCCATGATTACTTTTTAACTTTGGTTAATGCTATAACTTCACACTGTTCATTTAATATTTGGATGAATGTATCTTGTCTTTCCATGTAAAGAGTTAAGAGTAGTTTCAACCTGTTGCAATTCTCCACTTCATAATTTCAGATTGATTTGGAGCAGTATAAAAAAGCGTTGATGGATGCAGGTTGTAATCTCGCTCCTTTGAGCTACATAAAACAATGGAAGTAAGTAATTTCTTTTTTCTCCTATGTGAGGCTATAACTGGGTAATTTTACAGAACTCAGCATTGTTATCAAAAAATTACTTGTTACTTCTCATACATCATAAATTATCCTTAAACATTCATTCTGGCATAATTTTTTCCTGTCATTGTTACGCTAATACATGCAAATCTTATTTTAAAATTAAAGTCCAGTAATGCCAGAACACTATTGAACATGACACATAATAGTTTATTTAATGATCCAAGACAGAAACAACTTAGTGGATTAAATGAAAAGTTGTGCTAGTTCAGACTCCAAGTTTTTTTGGTCCATACCAAAGGGCCATGCTGCCTATCCGTTATTCTAGTTTTATATGGTATCAAAATAAAGTCTTTCAACTATAAAAATCTAATTCCTTTCAGTTCCTTAAGTATTGTATTTCTAGACAGGAGGGATGCATGTAATAAATAGTTACTTCCTGAAAGAGTTTGAGAAGCAGAAACTTCTTCACTTTCAAATGACCAGAGTGGAACATTCTACAGCAGTACGTGCCATGAGATAAGCATTTGATGTCTATCCCTGCTTTCACAGGGCTTTCACTAAGATGGCTTCAGCTCCAACCAGCTATGGGAACACTACGCCTAAACCTTTGGGGTATGCTTTTGATGAATTTTCTGTCAGCCTTTGGGTTCTTTTATTTTAGTAGTAATGAAAGTGTGATTGGTGCTGTACAAGGCCCAGAATAAAACATTTCCCTATTTGTAAAAAGTTTGAAGTTACAGACAATTACAAGCACTCATCTCCCCTTAACAGTGCATAGGACTTAGAGACAGGAAGATAAAAGGATCTGTGACTAAATCCACAAAGTAACTTAGTATAGTGATTTCTGCACCTGCACATTACATGTACAGGCTCTCATAGGAGGAGCATTCAGCACCAGGAAATGGATCTGTGACAGCCGTCATTTTGAGCCCTGTTTAGTCAATGGCAGAAGAGAACAACAGCCATGTGTATTCAAAACTGGTTCTCTCCAGGGCTTGGAGACTGTCAGAGGTGCAAGAACACATGCTGCTTTTTCATTAGGATGTCCTGGGCTGGCTGGCTGGCTGCTTGTTGGAAGGTGTAGTTATTTATTTCAAGGCATGAAAAGATAATGACTGTGCTAAGGCTACATATATCCCATACAGGATACGGGACTTGGGTCTTTCCATGCTTGAGAGGATTTGAGTCCTCATTACCAACTTTACTTTCAGGAATGCACTGTCACTGTCCCAAGGAAACTGTGGTGCAGTACAGTTAGAGAGAATTCCGGTGCTGTCTCACTTGGAAAAGTAACTGGTTGGTTGGTTGGAGGCACTGAGCATCTCTGTTAACTCTGGTGATTAGGACACCCACTTGAAAGGAGCACTCCAATCCTTGCACTACTGAAGTTGTAAAATAAACTGTTCAATGGATTAAAGACTAGAACTCAAGACTCCTATTGATAGGTGAGGATCTAACTGCTAGATTATAGGTGTATTCCCATACGCTTGGTTACCATGGGGCTTTGAAGAATGTATTTCATGACAAATTCAATGGCTTGGTCCCATCAACTTTAATGGGAATTGGTGCCAGGGTAAAGCTTAATAATGCAAGTTGAAAAGAAGTCTTCATCGTCATCTTAATTTTGTTTTTTTTCAGTCTTTTTTCACGTGTTATGAATACAGGATCACAGTTTGTAATGGAAGGAGTGAAGAACTTAGTACTGAAGCAACAAGTAAGTTTAAAAACCAGTATCACATGATCATTGTGAACATTTAAAAAAACCTTCAGTACCTCTGTCATATTAGTAAAATTAGCTGTACAGAAAAAAAAAAAGTGTTGACGTCTGCTGGTGGATAGATCTATCACTTTGTAGCTTCTGGTTTTTAGACAAGTAACGAATAATGTTCATATTTTCTTTGGATACCTCCATTTGTAAGGCGTTAGATTCCAGTGTGTGTCAGACTGGTTTCAGCATTATAAAAAGAGCAGCTGCAGAATACTCAAAATAGACTAGACCTTCATAAACAAAAAACCCCACCTCCATATCTTTACTTAGAACAGCATGTATTAAATGCATCTATTCCAGAGCGATTGAAAGGCTGAAACTGTTTATTCTCTGCGCAGTTCAAGCATTTCTAGCTTTCCCACATAAGTTATGTACAGCAACCATAATCTTGAAATGTGCTTGAAAATCAAAGGGTGTTTATAATGACATGGCCACCTTCAAATATTCACTTAACTTTAGAAAATATTTCTGGGCATCTCTTACATGCAAATTTCAATGTACACCCCCCAAAAGAAACAACAAAAAAAAGACACTGGTTGTATAATTTGTTGTAGCTGAAATTTTGAACTGTGGATCCCAGAAACCCTGTAGAGAATATTTATCAGATACTTTTGTCCAATATTCATCAGATGGCAATAAATATTTACAGTTAAAAAGCTTAATTATGTAATATTTTGACATCAGAATTTCTAAGAAAAAGATCATTCATCATATTATAATTCTTAGTGGAAGAACTCGAATTTAATTCTGCGGGAATTTCCCTATGACTGGATGTGATAAGAGGCATTGCAGAGTTACGTATCAGTGGTATGTCATGAAATATAATTGAGGAAACTTTTAAATATGGAGCTCGCCTGTATGTTATATTTTATAGAGAGATCCTCAGATAAACTGTTACTTGTAACAATAGATAATAATTATATTCTAAATTACATTTCCTGTTCTTGTATTAAACTTTTTGTCATTTCTTTTAACATGTGTGGCTTTAAAAAGTTAGTAGTATTCTTGACAAAATGGCTTGCTTTGCTTTGGGTTCTGAGTAAGAAGCCACAATGCAGATGTTTTCAGGCTATTCTTTTTCTAGCTTTTAATTCCTTCTCCAGGTGTTTTGGGGAAGCCAAATAAAATGCTGTTCTTCCTCATGTTTTTAAGCTTGATGTAGGTCTGTGGTATTTCTATTGAAGTTAATTTTTTATTTCTCATTCAGTCATTCAGGGATTTACATTGTTTTTTTACAAAGTGTTTTTCAGTGTTATTTGTACATCATCCTTTGGAATGACCTTTTTTGATATGTTCTGTCATAACAAGACACATTTCCAATTCCGTTGCTATGTAAACTCTCTCTCAGTTTATTATAACTAGAAGTGGTTTGACTGTTTAATACTTCAGATCTTTTGTCCAAGCTAACATTTCCCATCTTAAATAAGGAAAAGTCATATTGATCTCACCTCAGTTTATTTCTTTCCAGTTCATCCAAAGATTCGTTGCCAGGATTGATTTTTTTTACCCATTTCTTTGACAACATTAGTTCTTTTTTAGAATCACACACTTAATTCTCATTTTCAGCTTTAAAATTCTTTTCTTAGACTGCAAAGTTTGGGGTTTTTTAATAAGAATTCATACATCATCGCACGTCTGCATATATCAGTAATACCTACATAGAACTTTGTTCCTATCTTCACACTTTTTTTGAACTTTCTGTTCATCCCCTAGCTAGATGCTCCCCAGATGTTTGCATTTTCCATACAGAAAGGTAATTTAGGTGATGATAAAAACACTCAACCTTTACAAAATATAAGAGGAAACTGTTTAAAGTAGTATTTCAAATGCTCTGTAAACTATTCCATAAATAACAGTGTGCCTATGAATAATTCTTAGTAAGCATTTCAGCATTCCATTAATTTCACGTTTTACAGAATCTACCAGTCACACGTATATTGGACAACCTTATGGAGATGAAGTCAAACCCTGTGAGTATAACTGCCTTCACATGGAAAGAGGTGGAACAAAGGAAATCTTGAGTCTGGTTTTTGTCATGATAATGCAGTTAAATGTAATCATGCTGTATCTCACGAATAGAACCATTTTCATAACTATTTCGTACAATTTTTTTGCGTAAAAGTAGTTTCTAAACAATGACAATTTCTTGTGTCTCATTGGAACTAGTGTTTTTGAGGGGTTTTTTTCTCATTTTTTTCCTGAGCTTCTATTACTCTTGTGCAATATACTGAGTTTCTGTTGCTCCTACATTTCTGAAAGTTGAACTGTGGGCTGAAATTTTCTTTGTATCAAGGTGGTTGGTTTTTTTGTTTAAGAGCACAATTTCAGAAGTAGAGTAGTTGCAGAGAGATATGATAGAGAAAATTTTGTTTCCAACATCTTTAAAGCTTTGCTATTTAGAGGAAAATATTTTAGTACTCATGCAGTCCTTCAGTTTGCAAGCAGTGTTGGGTTTGTGTCAGAAAAGTCATCTTTTCCCCTTGTTTCTCTGAAAATTTACTCAAACTTACATAAAAAAGTTACAAACTTTTCAAATGCTTAAATGTTAGCAAGGTAGTCAAGACATTTGCTAGAATTTACAGCTAAAACTAACCCTAAGTTTTTGTATGTAATCTATAGTCAAAGCAGGTTTTTTTCCTGCTATATATTTCATACCTTCAGAACTATCCTGTGCACAAACCTGTTCTGAAAAAAATCACCTGTTAAATGTCATTTAGAAAGCTTTAATATGTTTGCCACATCCTGTCAGTCTTCCTGTTTTAATGACATCAGCATCAGACAGAGAGATACAATTGTAATATCTCATTCTGGTTAGATTTAAAACATTCTTCTTAGTCCACTTTCACCTTCAGGAATTAACTATAGGTGAAGGGAGATAAATAATGGTAAAATATGAAAATTATGAACATGCAAGTAATCCTTTTCTTATATTATCTATGAAGTACAGTTTACGTTGTGATTGCTAGCAGAAAATTTGCTCTTTCTTAAAAAAGACATCGACACTGTTTTCAGTGGCAGTGGATTGCTGTCCTTACTTGGAAAAGATGCACAGGGCTAATTTATCTAGTCAACCAGTAGAGGTCACTCAGAACACTCAATACAGACAGCTGAAATTAAAAACTTCATATAACTTACAAACAGGTGAAAAATTAAACAATTTTTTTTAAAAATAAACACTAGTTTCCTCAGGCTAGAAGTTTAGGATTCGATTTGGAAAAGTTTACAAGTCATATGGGGGTTTCTTGCTGACTTGATATTGTCACATTTCACTTAGCAGAAAACAGCCACGATCACTTTGGTAATTTGGAGAAAACATTGATCTTCTCCCTTGCAAAAGCAGAGATTGAGCCAGTCTGTCAGACAGTGGCTTCACGTTTCACTGCCATGTCAGAGGCTGGAATTCGTGGCCCAAACCAGGGAGTCCGACTTTGCAAGTCATAGGGAGACTGGGCAAGCTCTAAAGAATGATTCTCCTAACCTGTAGGAAAACTGACAGCAATTTTTTGAGTAATTTTCAGCTGACAGAAGCAAGCCAGAGAGTCATTGTGGAGTGTGTTTAGACTTGCTGTACCATCATCAGAAGTGGAATTGTATCTGGAAGAGAACAATGTATAGAAATACACCACTGCAGCCTCTGTTGATCTTCTGATGGTTGAGGTCCTGTTCTGTCCCCAGAATAGAAAACTTGCACTGCAGGAAAAATACAAAGGAAGGGGGAAAAAAGCTTAAGATTTTATTTTTTTTACAACACAGAAAAAAATCTCCTTTATAGTTCATTGATTCTTACTAACCACAATGATCAGAGTATGAAACATACATACAGATGAAAGTTGTAATGCAAAATGAGAACAGATTATTGAGAAGTCAAACAGTTATTACAACGAATGTAAATAATTTAAATTATTTTCTAAATATAAAATGCAACAAGTAATATATGAAATGTAGGACTCGTACCACCAACATTCACAAATATTATTGTCAGTTGTTGCGTTAAACCTATTCAGAATGATACACTGTGCAAAACTCTGTAGGGTTGTCTGTAAATCACTGTGTGTTACTTGTCCCTGCTGCTGCTTTTGTCTCATAAGGAGAGCTACCAGGAAGGACAACCGAGTCTACGCCTGTGGTCCCCGAGTTTGTCAGAAGCAGGAGCAGATACAACAGTTCTTATGGGCAGTGATACCATCCTGTAATTTTTTACATTTGCCTAGATTGTTTAACTATAGTTACACTTCTTCTTGAAGTAGATAATTCAGAAACATTCATTGATAACCTTAAAGTAATCTGTTACTTGGGGGGGGGGGGGGTTTAATAGAAAGTTT
>VXBL01005515.1:413107-505254 GCA_013400195.1 Aramus guarauna | reverse complement strand
TTTTTTTTTTTTAAAAGCCAAACATGAGGATAAGAGACCTATTTTAGGTAATTTTATTTAATTATGTAAAAGTCCTTAATATCAAATAGCTTTATTTTCTGTGTGTGTAACCACCACATGTATGCTAAATATTTTTTAGTATTAGAGACAGTTATGCTTTGTAAGCGCTAATAAATTCCCCAGATAATTTGTCTACTACTCAAGAAGAATTATTTCTGCTCTATAGAATCATCAAAACACAGAACTCTTTTGTGTAAGCACCCAGATGAAATCAACTGTAGTCCTGCATGCAGTTTATCCACAAACTAAACTTCACAGTACCAGGATGAAAATGTAGTATAGAAACAGAAGAAAGCCAAGTAGTTGTCAGAAGGAGTTAGTAAGAAGTTTTGTTTTTCATCCGTAATAATTGGCAAAAATCCTGCTTGTTGCCAATAAAAATATTGGAAGTGCCTCAGTGTTTTGTGTGAAGAAATTTTTTTTTTTTTATAGTTTAGACAGACTTTTCAAATTCTTGTGGAACTCATTTCTTCAAGAGCTTAATTTTGGTTTAATAGTAGTCATAAATCATGAAATGAAAAGGGTAAGTTACGTAACAGTAGCAGATTTTGATCTATCTTGTATTTAGCATTCATTGCCATAGAAGTGTTTTGGTTTATAATATTAAATCAATAGCAGATCTCTGTAACCTGGAAAATTTTAGCATTTATAGCTAACCATGTGATGTTCCTCTGAGGCTGGTAACACCTTCATTTTTCTTTCTGCATACTGCCTTTCTGTTGGGACGTATTATGCAACCAATGTATTTTTTGGACAGTGTCTAATAGTCAATTTTAGATGAACCAGAAACAAAAAGTTCAATAGCACCTTTCATAGCTCCCTCACCATTGTTTATTCTGTCCTGGTTGGCTCAGTTATGCACAAATACTGTAAATATTAGTGGGCACCACAATTAATTTTGAATGATGTGACTGCTAAATGGGAAATAATGTTCGTTTGAATGATGTTTAATGTAATAGATACCAGCAGAAATTCATAAGCCAAAATTCCAATCTTTTTACTAGGAGACAGATGACTACCGGTATTTTGACCCCAAGATGCTACGAGGCAGTGACAGGTGAGTTTACTATTAGTTTTGCATCTTTCCTTTGACCCTGTGAAAAGGCTAAGTTAAGAAATCTGGTTTTATTTTCCTTGATGACTGCAAGTAATTAATTTTAACCATTAATTTTAAGTCAAGATGGTTGGTGTTGAAGAAATTCACAATGGGAACTTGGAACAAGATAAATTTTTATAACACTGCAGAAAAAAATCTTTTGTTCCTGTGACTGAACATGCTGCTAACATGTACATTGGTTCAGTCACAGGAATGTGTACTAATATTTAGCAATACTAAATGTTAGAATTCTTTATAGTTGTACTGCTTGGTTGCTTTGAAACTTTGTGGATTTTCACTGTTAAATTAAAGAGTCTTTGGATAGTGCACCAAAATCTATTGCTTTTGAAATAGTTAAAGTTTTAATTTGAATACAACCCTTCTTTAATAATTTGTTAATTACTTTGCAAAAGAATCATTAAAAATTGATTGCATTTGAATAGGCAGGTGCACATTTTTTATTCATGTGCATACAAAGGGAGAGTTGGATACAGTTTATTTTGCCATAAAAGAGAAGAAGAGGAATTATACTCGAAGTTTATAAATTTCTATCTTTTGCTTTATATCTTTGACCAATAACTGTGGCTGATAATCTCACCTCTAATATCCTAGAAACAGAGAAGATACTTAATTTTAACATACCTTCTAAAAATAATTCTCATCTGAGCTGTAGGAAAACAATCAGCTCATTTCAATGCAGGGTTATTATAGGACAAATACGGATAAAGTAGGCTGAGACTTGGTTTTAGTTATTTGCATTAAGATCTGTCTCCGCTTCCTCTGTTTTTGAAACATGGAAAGTATATTTCTACCATCGTAAGAAGTAATAGGAAACAAATTTCAGATAATAGATATGTTTTGTTGGAAAGTATTATTACAGACTTTATAATTTCAAAGATAAGCAGATTTTGAAAGCATCAAAGAAAAATTGGCAGTATTTTACGTTTCATTTTAATTGCAACTTTCATTGTTTTGTTATGCTTTTATAGTATTTTTGGAGGATTTTGTGCAAAAGTGCAAGGATTTGTTTTATTAAAGCCAAAGGGTTTTTCTGATGTAAATGTGCATTTTTACCCATTCCATGTATTTCTTATGTTGCTTTAAACACTGTAAAGATATGCATTTACAGCAGTTCATAAATCTGCCATTCTGTGTAGCTATAATAATCATCATAGGGAAAAAAATTTAATTTCTGGTTTGGTGTTTGTTTGGGCTTTTTACATAGACTCAAGTTTATGTAAACATTCCTTAAATCATATTTGAGCATGACAACAAAACTCTAGTATAGTCATGTAGGTGTTTGTCTAATTCTCCCTTCAAATGATGTTCAAAAAACACAGGTTAGCTGGCCTAACAAAATATTACTAGTTTAAAATAACAATATAAAATAGCATAATTAATGGAAGGATATTAAAAAGCAATTAATTTTTTTTCCTAACCTACTCCTATTTTCAGAAATACTGGCATTTCTACCTATTATTTTTAAATAGAGTAGGAACCGCATGACTGTAATTCAGTCTTGGCAAACCAATATCTTTATATCCCGTGTAAAACCTATGTCAAGTATAAACAGGCTTTGCCCTTGTAAAAGGATGACACAGACTGTATGTGGATTTCTCGTGTCACACTCAAACTACAAGAAGATTGGGCTAACGGTTCTACTTTACGGGAAGTCTGCGGTATCCATGGCAGGTCAAAACAACATGTTAGAGCCGTTCCCTCTTAAAAACCTATTTTTCTGATACACTGGAATGTCTGAGTCAATTGTTGTCGGTCACTCACAGAAAACTTCTTGAAATAAGGGCAAAGTTGCTGGGGAAAAATGCAGTGCTTTTAATGGGTGTTAGAACATAAGATGTATTTGACTACGTGGGGCTGCAGGCCAGTACAGGGCAGAGGACGGTAGTGGTAGTACGTGAGTGAAGGGCAGGAGAGCAGACTGACCCTTCAGAGCTTTTTCTTTGCTTTTTCCCTTCTTCCTGAAGGCACAAGGTGATGCAGAAGAGGCTTCTGCCCCTCTCCCTGCTACCCCCTGTGGCTGGGATTCTGTACTCATGCAGAGAGGAGGAGTCTGTACCACCCAAACTGGAACTTGCCTCATTTTAATCTGTTGCTGTGACCCCTGACAGCAAAACACCTACTGCTGCCTATAGTAGGTTTTGGAGCATCAATAAGTTCACATGCAGGCATGGCAAACTGACTCTTACCTAGTTCAGCTCCCAGGAGGCAGGATTTGTAAGGATCATGAACTGCACTAATGCTGATGAAATTTTTTTACTCGTTGGATTTGCTCCTAGCTCCCAGCACTATCGTTAAAGCTTTTAAGCTCTAAAAGAAGTGTTGTAGTAAAGCTTATGATTCAAACAGCAACCTTAGAACTGAAGAAGTACAACTCCTATTTAGTCATGTATTCAGTCTGGTAAAAACAAATTATTTTCCATAGTAAATAATTTAAATAAAATACTGGGAGAATGAATGCAGAAAGGCCAGCATTGTTCTATTTTATATCTTTGTCTAATGTTATATAGTATTCCGCAAACGTGTACATGATACTTATTTTTGCATATTTATCTTAACATCTAATAAATTTTAAGTTGTAGTTTGTTTGTGTTTCTTTTTATAGCTCAGTTCCAAGAAACAAAAATCCATTCCAGGAGGTAAGTCACGTAGAAATTATTTTTCAATGTTCATGTATTAAAAAGAAATAAATCCTGAAGTACCAGTCATTTTTGATGATCATGATTAAGAAAACGAGAGGTCTTGTTTGCAAAACCCGCTTAGACTAATTATATCTAGTATTAATTATAATTAGCTGTTATTCTGAAGAAGTCTTTTCATCTTCAAAGGACTATGTAAGCATTAACTCATACTGGAGAAAAAAAAAAGTAGAAAATCATTGTGGAGGTAATTACAGGGATTTATTAGTATCATAATTGGGTACTCAGCAATTTAAAACCCCTATTTTTATACCAGTCTTTAGCATGCTCTCTAGATTTAATCCTTTGTCCAGCCTTAAACAGCAGTGTCGACGACTGACTTAAGTGACAGTATTTTAAGCAGTCTCTGCAATTAAAGGAAAAAAGCCAAATAACAAATGTTGTCATTTTATACAAATGCCAGTAACTTTCAGTATTTTTCAACATAAATATTTGCAAATAGTAAAAGTCCTACTTATCTGATCTTACTACCAAGTTTCCTAAGTAAAATCTTTGCTTTGGCAATATACAAATGTCTCAGATTTCTCTTCAAATGTCCTAATTATCCTCCTGAACAAAAGAATTACCATGCAGTGTCATATATATTGCTAGCAGATGGTCATAGCAAAAATGTCAGTAGTAAAATAAAGTCTATATAAAATTCATTTAGTGTAGTCAAACAATTCTGGGTAGTGAACATTAACAAAAACAACTATTAAGTCTCCTTTTTCTGTTAATTGTTCTCTTTTAAACATCGCCCAGAAAATACTGATGGCCATTGCCTGTAGTATTATAGATTATTACTAATAGTAAGTGGGAGGGAGAAAAATAATGAAAAAGTGTATTCCTTTGTAACATAGGTATTTTATTTGTGTCCTGAACTAATTCTTAAGCATACATGGAAATATTTTAACTGTTCCTATGGTCACTGGAGACATCTCTGCATAAAGAAATAACATGTTGAAACTGTGTGTGTTTCAAATAGTTCTTAGTAGAAGATAGTGATATATTAAAAGCTCTCAGCCTGCTATTCTGCATCCTACCACAACTCTTCCATTATCTTCTTTCGGGTAGGAAGCTAGTGGTTCTGTATCCAGTTCTTACTAGACTGCAGTGTGATTAGGGTGATTTTTGCTGTAGGTTTAACGATTTGGTGTATATTTCACTACTGAAATGTTAAGAATTTGAATGCATATTCTGATTATGTATGCGTTGCCTTTTAGGCGATAGTGTTTGTGGTTGGAGGCGGCAACTATATCGAATATCAAAATCTTATTGACTATATAAAGGTATGTGCACTTCTATCAGTTGTAGTCTGTAACTCACTGATAGAAACCAATTTTAGCAGGTTTTCTGTAACAGTATTTAGAAGATTAAGTCTATATGCAGAGTCTGGGGAAAAAAGTATGTAAGAAATCAGTAGAAAATGTGGATTATTAATTCAGAACAACAAAGAATTACTGTTTCTGGTGGTTTTTGCTCATGTTGCACTTTTGATTTGAGTAAATAAACTGCATTCTGCTTTATTTTGTCCTCATACATGCTAACAGGGTTGAAAAGTGTCAGCAGATTTAGCTAACTGAATTAACCTTGCTTCTGTACCGATACATCAAATGCTGTCAGTTTGGCTGTTCATAATTGTTTGAGAGTCCTGTCACTAGTTTTTGTTTGTTGTTGCTAAATAAGTCAGCTGTAGCATGTCATAGCCTCGAAAGTAAGGAACTGCTCAGAATTCTCTAGTTTTCATAAATCTTGCAGAAAAGATACCACAGTGCTTTTTTGTATGCAGCTTAGGAGTATGAAGTCAGTTCAAAACAAGGCCTAATGGAAGCTCATTCTTGATAGGCTGCATCATTTGATTCTGTGTAGAAATCATAAGAGGTGTCATATGCACAAAGAAGAAAATACATAACCAACTACATGATGCTGGTGTAACAGATGTAATTTCTCTTGTTCTAGCTGGCCAGCCTAGCAGAGCACATGTATACCAAAAATCTGTGCATGGAGAAAAGTAACTATGTCATTATAATTATTGGGGGTGTAGGGGTGGTATTCAAGCACTTTCCAGGAATTAAAAAATACAAACAGAACCTTGATAAAATTGTGAAGTAGGTAATAAATCATTTAAGAGCAGCAGCATACCATTCTTCCTTCCTGACGTTAACCTTGTTCATGCAACAATCATCCTGCCCTGCAGTGGACAGGATTGAGGCTTTTCACACAAAAGAATAAATATGGAGCATTAGTCACTGAAAAACACTTTTTCCCCAAAGCAAGCACATGAGAGCTTTATGTCTAGGTAAATCTTGAAGAGAGTAAAGTCAGAACGTGTGTGCTGAGCTGTTGTCCCCCTCTAACAGGCAGCCATTTTGGAACAGAGCTGGTCTGGCGAGGGGAAAGGAGAGAAAGAGGACTACAAACTATAGAAATTATTAAGGCTGAGCTTAGCACTTATTATTGATAACTAATCCTAGTATTCAGCAGGGCATCTGCCTCTAGCAGAGCACAGGGTATATTTGTGAGATGTATTTGTTACTGCCTACTAAAATAAAACTGAATCCCCTGGAGGCTAATACACTTCTCTGCTATGTAGCTGCATACTGACAGAGCTGAGGTTTGCTGTGTATGTATACATATATACGTATGTATACAGAGCATTTGTGCAATGACAAGTTAAACAGTACCTCATACAAAGTGGTAGGAAGCTGAAGTTTCTGAGGAATAAGAGGGCAAACAGGAGGGCATTTGGTAAACGGAGAGGACAGAAGGAACTGAAAACTACAGGAACAGTAATGTTAGATCTTACGGAGACTCAGAAGTTGGACCTAGTTTTTCTTGTGCTGGAAGCTGTGGACAAGGGTTTCCTCATCATCAGTTGTCACAGACGCAGGGTGCTGTATGTTTCTCCCTCAGACTGGGTACTTGGTCAGTGGGAGACGACCTCCCAAAGGGGAGGGCTCCCTCACCTTTATTCCACTTGGCCGTTTGCTCTTGAAAAAACCAAGAAAGGTTACTGCATCTCCCACCCACCCCCCGGAGACTGGCCTCCCTCTCCCAAGTGACTCTTACAGGCTTTTCCATGTGGTGCACTTCCAGCATCTGTTATTTCACCAGATGTAGCTTATTAATTATTCTAATATTCAATCAGTCTTCCTCCAGAATAAAAAAGGAGAAAAATAGACAGCTCTCTTCTTGCAAGCAGATACCAGAAGGATTTTATTCACAACTTTGTTTTTCTAAGCACTATCTGTTTTGCCAGTTTGCCTCTGAAAGCACAGAGAAAGTATTTTAAAAGTTTCTAAAACAGGAAGCAATGTTCATTCAGCTTTGACATTCTGGGGGTTTTTGTAAGAGAACTAAGAGGAACCCTCAAATCCAATTATTTGCAGTTCTGTGCTGGAATGGCCCATCTCACATTGTCAAAAAGCAAATATTTATAGTGTCAGTAAGGCAGATTGTGCCTTAAAATAGAGATTTTTGGGCCACGTTCAGTTCAACATGCTGAAAGTATGTCATCAAAATTGAAAACCATAGGGGAGCCTCCAAGAGGAGGCTAGCATATTGTTTTGTACAAGAGAATTTAGCATGTCCTTTAATTGCCTTCAGTAGATGGTTAGATAGGTGCTGCTTGATAATCTGTTCAAATCTACCTGTGATAAATGTTAATGTCTATCACAAGAAATTTTAATCCAGCAGAGTTTCTCAGTCATTAAAAAATACTGGACTTTGAAGGGTACTGAGGGTTTTTTGGTTTTTTGTTTTTTATGTTAAGCAGTTTTGACTTGACTCCAATAATTACTTGGCAATATATCTCTTTGCTTGAATGAACTGAGTAATTAAGGTTTAAAATATGTATGCTTTTATTTAAAATTACACTTTTGGAACAAATATATGTGACAGACTGAAAGTGTATATTAATGTATTTCAGAGTTGCCTGAAAAGCAACAGTCTTATTTCACAATGATTTGTATAGTTTAAAAATTATTTTTTTTTTGGTACTAGGCAGAAACAAACACTATTCAGTCATACTACTGAAAGTGGAATCTGTCAAAGTACCAGTTTAGATCAAAACCAGACCTGTTCGGGCATCAAGAGATAAAAACTGGCCTGAAACGTGGGAAGGTGCAGCCTCAAGATCCTGCTCAGCAATCAGAATAACTTATTACCACAAACCATTTCAAATTAATAAAGATGAGGACTTAAACCAAGATTACCATCTCCCCAATTAGCACGTGACCACCAGCCAGGGACTGTTGGAATTTGCTTCTGGTACTTTCTGCTGAAATGGCATAATTAATTGATAATATATATGAAAGAAAATCATTTTGTCAAGGCTTATGTTCCTATTTTGTTCTTAATAAGTAAGTTTTACCTAGTTAATATGGGGAAATGCAAAATAATTTAACAGTGAAAACAGATATCTCAAGCCTATGCTTGAACTTTGAGGAACCATGGGATTATTAGCCCAACACTGGAAATAAACTAATTTTCACTTCCAAAATGCTACCGTAGTACTTTGGCAGCCTTCCTATCAAGCGAATACTGTTAAACTGTTCACTGCAAACCAGGTTTATAATGCATCCGATTGAAATCAACACTTTGTTTCAGAATCCCTTTACAGAAAAGTGCTGGTTTTAACGTAGTTATCATCGTATGGAAATGAATTAGATTGAAGTTTTCAGGCTCTTTGCACAAGAGAAACAGTAAATATGTTGTTACTATCCTTAGATCAGCGCTCAGGTATTTTAGGGGTAGGGTTTGCTCAAGTGAGATTGTTACCTTTCCAAGCCATTCGTAGATACATTAGAGAACTCAGCATTCTAATGAGTTCAAATGTGTAAAGTGCCCCATTTTTCCCCACTTTCTTTCTGCCTCTGGTCTCTCATTTTCCACTTTTCCACATTTTTCCCCACTCATTTTCCACAATTACAGGTTTTTTACCCTCTGGTGGAACAGCTCTTCATTTTCCAGCCAGAAGTGTAGGGCTTCAACATCATCCACTTTTTTGGGGTGGGGGTTTTTTTTTTGGTATACAATTAGTTTAAGCCACTTATGCTACCTGATTTCTTCCTGTCTTTTTTTTTTTTTTTTAGGGTAAACAAGGCAAACATGTCCTGTATGGCTGCAGTGAACTTTTTAATGCTACACAGTTTATAAAACAGGTAGGTTTTGATACAGAAGTAGTAAATACTACAGAGGTTAACTGTGGTGACTTATTTACCTTTACATCTCTCCATGGATTTAAAAAAAAACCAAACAAAACACCAGAACTAATTTGTGAAAAATTAATACCTGTTGTTGCTATCTATTTTTACTTGATTGAAACAGGGGTTTGGAGTCATTATTTTTAATTAACTTTTGAAGCCCTGTGTTGTCAGTGTGAGTTCACAGGTAATGCAGGTGAACAAGCTCATAGTAATTGCCTTAACATAAACCCTAGTGAAAAAAATTACTCCAGTCTTGATACTTTCACAAATAGCATGTCTTTCCAGGCTATTCTAGCACCTTTTACAAGTTAAAAACTGCCATGCAACTGTGATCTTTAAACCTTTCTCCTAATTTTTGCTATTTATAAATACTGGCCTAGTGGGAGCTTGATGTTGTCCATACCTAAATTAAAATCAGTCTTTTAGTGCTGTTAAAAACGTTATCACCACCATTACTTCTCTATGCCTCATTCCAATACCAATGCAAAATAAAAATTATTCATGGTGGTCAGCAAATAGCAGCCATTCGGTAGCTGTCAGCACCTATGCTTTTACTGCCTACTAAGATGAGACTAAATTGTTACTCAAAATTACATTTTAAAGAACTAAATTAATTCTTGTTGCACATGAAGGAGACAAAGGGTGCTTACCAGCTTAGAACTCTTCAGTCAGCTTAATTAACTTTTTTGTTGACTTGACTGCGTACGCTGCACCTTTACCTCGGAGATTTATTCAAGTCTTAAGATTTGAAGCTCAGATTCTTTCCTGTGAGGGTAGGCATCAAATATTCTATTACCAGCATACTTCTGGTTGTAAGAGACAACCTAAGCTTATAGGACAGCAATATTTACACTATGAACTGGCTATGAGTTTGACTGGAAGAATAAGATTCACAACCTAACAGTTTTCTGTCTCTTCATGTTTAGCTGTCCCAACTTGGCCAGAAATAAGACTGAAACACCATTACATGGATGGCAACGTGGCACAAAGAATTGTTACAACATTCAGATTTCTTCATATCTATGATTTTGTCATTATATTAAAACTTAAACCCATTTCATTAATATGATAACTTTTAAAAAAAGATCTGTAATTAATACGGTGTATATCAACATTTCAGAAATAAACCTTAAAACCTGCTATATTTTTGGTGGGGGTCAGTTTCCCATTATTACATTCTAAATGCGGTGTTAGCTATGGTACGTGACAGAGCTGGCTGGAAAGCATAGCGTTTTCAAGTTCTTACGTAAAGTTTCCGTTACAGTAAACAAAGCAATAGCTTGAAGAAAAGGTCAAGCCTGTCTTTAGGAGATGTGTTCTTCTTGAAAGCCAGACTATCTTTATTTAACAAAACTGAAAAGGACAAAACTGCCTTTTAGGACCACAGACAAACAGCCTTAGTGCAAGAGAACTACTACTTCTAGTTCTTACCCTTTTATTTTACTAACGTCATTATACTTGTACTTAGATTTGCACGGTCTCTGCTTGATCATCCAAAGATGTACTTAAAGACACCTTCAGTGTAAGTTTCTGATACAGTAATGTAGCTTTTCTCTTTAGAGTTAAGAGAAAATTGCTTGCCTACACAGTCACAGTTTCAAACTGTGAAACCTTTAATAATTTTCTTTTGCACTTTTTATTGTAACTGCTTTGACTGTTACATTTGGGAAGAAACCAAGTCACACTCACTCACAGAACAGCTCGTAACTGTTTTATAAGCACACATTTAAAATACACCTTATAACAATTGCATGAGGTAGGTAGGGGTGGTTTAGTAGTTTAAAGAATCTCACAATATAATTAAGTTTTGCCAGTAATGACAGCTCTGGAGAGCGCATATGGGAATTGAGAGAAGGTAACTACATTTCTTTTAGATCTTTGCCTCTAGAAATGTCCTCTCCACTGCTACTGGTGAAGCAATAATGTGTCTTCAAAACAAGGCCTAACATCCTCAAAAAATGAAAACACTGATTGTGGGTTTATTAACAACCTGTGAGATCATAAAAATTACTGGCTTACTGTAAGTTTTTCAGCAGTGTTTTTTGCACTGTTCTTCAATGTTGAATGTTAATTCTGCTCTAAAGGCAATACTTTTTCCCAGCTAGAATTTTTTTTCAGACCATCTATACAAGAAATGCAGTTGGTCTATTCCTTAAAAGTATCACAATAAGAATCTGCATAATCTGGACCATGTAACCAAAAAGTAATAATGTTAATTAATTATCTCAGCTGAGTCTTGTAAGCTACTCCACACTACTATTACAAACTTCTAACTTTGCCAAGCCAATAAATATATTTATTGTGTTGTTAAATATAGTTGTCGTATGTGAGCATTCTCCCATACTTCAATCAGCAAGGACTCGCCGTGTCAAATGCAGTTTGTTATTCTGATTCCCTATAAATACACTATATTTGTTAGTAAAACCAAGGTCAAAGTGCATTTGGAAAAGAAAATTATATTTAAGGTGTTTATTGCTTCCTGTGGGAGTTCATTCCAGGAGCTTGGAATCATCCATCCCAAGAAATCTGTGCTTCCTACGCCAAGAGTTTTAACCTTGCAGCTGACGACCAACTTCTGAAAAAAGCTGCTGACTGCTTTTTGTCCTGATCCGGTGGCAGCCTGTGGTATGATGGACCCTGCTCATTTAAACAGAGAGCACTCCTAAATCACAGCATAAAGGATTTGCTGTTTTAGTAAACTATGTAAAGATATGAGAAATATACTTTGGTGTCTGTGTTCAAAAACTTGGCGTGCAGTCTTTACGCTGCTGCTGGAGACAGGTTTCATTTGTACCCAGCTTTATAGCTGGCTCTGTTGTGTGAGCATGCACTGGTCAAGTTGGCATTTGGTTTTTAAAGAAATAAATAAATACAGTTTTAGTACTTCAAACATTCTTCTCTTTCCTTTCCAAGCTAGTTTTCTGGTTTTGTTATATTAGTAGTCCTAAAGCTCTCTGTTACCATTAAAATCTCAGATTTACTGCTCATCATACTTCCCTTCTGACTCAGCCTGAGCTATAGCATACTGGTTTTTGTTACGTGGCCCTTCCCCCTGAATATCTGTTGTGCAATTAGGAATGTAGGTGGTTGTAGAAGTCCCCATGGTTAATCTAGAAGCAAGGTTCAAAGCTGGCTCTTTGGCAAGCTTACTCAATTTATAGCCAGTCACTACACCCTGCACATCCTCAAAGGTCCCTGTGCTTAAAGAAGAGGTTATGCCTGGCTCGGTGAACCTTTTAATGCTGCTTACCAGCAGCATTCATGTTGCTAACAAATATTTTAGGTGGCTGCATGAAGGACCAGGGAGTTCTGGAACTTTTCTAGTCTCGTCTTTGTTAACGTACCTTCAGGCAGGGCTGGCTAGTGGGGCAGCGCCTGCAGCAGCTCCGGCTTCGCGTCTCAGGACTGGCAATTCTTCCTTGGGATCTACCTTCCCATTTAGTTATGCAAAAGCAGCACGAGGCTGAGTTTCAAGTGCTCTGCTTCTTCTCAGGAAGAAAATAGCAGTCTGGTCTTCAACTGTGGAAAATTAGCACATCTGTCTTTCAGAAGTATAGATAAGTTTTACAAATGGTTGCATATACTTGCCACTTAAGAATTAACTCACAGTTCAAAACAATAACCTTTCACTTTCTTGTTTTAGTTTGAAGGGTTTAGAATATTCAGATAGACTATTTGTGAATCAATGATGAATTTAGTGCCTTTGTTTTTCACAATTAGACACTTTTAAAAAAGAAAAAGTAACAATAAAAGAAGGAAATAATCAGACTGAGGAAAAGAAACCTCTGGAGCCTTCCGTGCGATTTAAATGCCCTTACTTGTGTAAGGCTGATACAGACCAATATTTATTTTCTATGTTAGAAGATTGATGGTGTTTACATCAACCTGAATGGAATGTAAAATAGCAGCTTTTCCCCAAAACACATCAGTACTTAGATAAGAGGACCGCCGCTAGCATTGACCGTTACAGAGCCAACACAGCTATGCAGACAAAGCTCCATGGCTATAGGTGAAAACAGCGCAGCACTCACCTCTGCACCTCAGTGACAGAGCACAAAGTGGAATTGCTTAGTGGTTAGTCCAGTGTGCTGATGGGAGCAATCCTAGGAATAAAAGGTTTGTAAGCAGGTACGTAGGAACTAACTGCAAAGCTATCACAACTAAGTTCTTCAAATCCAAAATAAGAAGTGTTGGGCCAAAACAACCTCCTAGCCCTTCCTTCCTGACAATCAGTGGAGAGACCTACTCGATCTCCATGGTTGGTTGGTTCCATAGTTGTTACTCATTGCTGACAGGTGGCTCTGACTCACAGAAAGTCAAGCTTGGTCAGTGGTCTCGTGTTCATGGAAAAATTAGCCACAGCAGCAATGGTTTCTCTGTAACTTCAGAGATCAGAGAAAATGTTACTGATTTTCTTGCAGTGAATCAGTAGATGAGTTGACCCACTTCTGTTTTGTTTGGAAATGGTTTAGTGACCCTATTCCATGTAGAAATCTCAGTCATTTTCAGCAACATTCCAATATATTCTGCTCCTTAATGTGGTCACACGTCACTGACGTGCATGCCCTCCTTCAAAGGCATCAAAAAATCTGCATATTTAATCTACCAATGCATCATAATTTTTTTTTCTAAAATTATAAACCCTTAAGTAGTTCAATTGCCACAAGAATTTGAAATTCTAATTATAAACTTTGTAGCTGTCCCTTTATCTGCCAGTGTCTTTCTCCTGAAAACCAAGCACGACCAAATTTCACATTTTTTTAAAATGTTATATTGAATTTATCCCAGCTCCTGCTCGTAATTGCATAGGTTGGCAACAGAGGAGTGATCTTTATCCTATGAAACCAGACACATCCCCCAAAGCCTCAGGACTTCAGTCCCCAGACCTACTCCAATCTTCCCATCTCATATGCGTGTCTCCTATTTTTTTTGGCAATCTAAGCAGTAGATCATAGGCATAATGCTTTTAAGGAAAATTGCTTTTTAGCATCTCAGCATGGACATGCAACGTAACTTATTTACTGCTCCAAATTCTCACTTGTATTATGTATGTATCATGAAAATAAATGGATGGAGATTAACCTGGATGAAAATGAAATGTCATAATTTGAGAAGAATTGGTGTGGATTCTTTCCAGATTTGCTGAGAGGTTTCATTTTGAATTTGGTAGTAATGATCTGATAAGAATACAGTTCTCCATAGCGTCTCCCATAGCTAAAACCATTCCACCCCTTTTTCTCCCTTCCCCAAATAAATTTATAATATCTTCCCTCTACATATAGACCTTCAAATGTTTTGAAATTATACGAGGAGTTTAGTTTTAACAAATAACAGGATTACTCCTACTTCATTTTGGGGAGTAAAATTACACAGGCCAGCTCAAGTAATTTCTTGTGGTGGACTGAACTGAGCCATTTCATTTACTCCCTGAAATGAACCATTTGTACCTTCGGCTACAATGGCAAAGCTTTCTCAGTCCTTACTGCATTGCTAACAAGGAGGATTGCAACACCTTGTATAAGGTGCCAAATTTGGCACTTTATACATGACTGACATCAGGAGCTCTGCTCTGAAATATTTATTACAATGCAAGCATAGCATTACATTGATTTAAAAATAGAACCCAAGTGTTCAATCTGATAGAGGCCTCTCAAAAGACTTTTTAAACTGTAAATGAACACATACAGGTTTTATCTGGTTCAAATACCAAAAACCGTGTTTGTACACTTTTTCTAGACCACAAATATGCATCATATGAAACAGATTGAATAAGGGTAACGTTTTCTTCCATCTATAAATTCGGTATGATTGGTGACTTCCTACTTGGTTTGTTTGCTCTTTAATGCATTTTTTGTCCATTACAAAGACTCAGATCAGGTCACAAAACCATACAAGGGAGCGATATCAGCCAAAGATGATGGATTATGACACGAAACGTTTCACAGGCAAGCACACGGATTTTTGTGTAGAGCTTGTCTGTTCGCAAAGGTAATTGTTGTATTGCCAGGTTTGCTAGCACTGAAAGAAACCCACTCTTTTCATATGTGAATGAAGTGAAACACTGCTGGTGCAATATTTGCTTCAGATTCCTTTACCAGTATGTTCCACTCCTCTAGGAAGATCTCTTTTGCTTCATTTTCCTGGGATTGTTGACGGCTAAACTACTGAGCTCCAGCTGGGATGTGAAGTCACCCTTGAACTGGAACATCAATCCATTTCCCCACAGATCGTTAATCAGCCGTGGGCCCTGTTCACTCAGATCTAGTTTGAATTGGGAACTCACAGGGAACGATACCTACTCCTAAACATCATAGCCTGTCCAGCTGCAGTACTGAGGATAGGGGTTTTTTCTTCCCCATGACAAAAGCTTTGGCTAGCCAGCCTTCCCTCACTGTAGCCACGCTCTGATGAATTCTTTGAAAGCAAGCAACGTAAAGATAAGCACTGCTACACAGGGAAGGTAGCTACATAAATCTACCACCTGTGGGGTTTGTATCTCCATCAGTCTGGAAGTCACCTTCATCATACGAGGGATATGCGGTATTTTGAAGGAGAAGAGAGAGGAAAAACAAACAAACAAACTGAAAATCCTCTAGGAGTAAATGTCAAAGGCGACAAAAGCACTTTGTAGACCCTCACTGTGCCGCGCAATCGTTTTGCAACTCCCACTGCAAAATTGCACAAGTCTTTGCCAGCCACATCACCAGATTTCTGATGGTTCTGCAGACCACGTTTCTCCCCAGGGCAAGCATCTGGTCCATTAACCTTACCTTGCACAGGGCAAGAAAAAGCGGTGTTGTTATCAGCCTAGAGCTCTCAGGGAGAAGAGCAAGTGCTCACATCTTTAGCCACAACCACTCCTTGCTGGAAAAGTGGAATTTCTGCAGGCTCAGGGCCCAGCATGAAAACAGGTGAAACAAAAAGAGGTTGTCCTTCCGCAGAGCAAGTTCATTATTTTATTTTTTTTAATGATAAAAACTCTCACTTACTAGTTAAAGTTTCTGTCTTTTTTTCCTTACCTCTCCCCCTCAATTCACTGCAATACCCATGATCAAAAGCACAGTCCCTATACGTTAGGATAGGATCCAGCTTAGTCAAACAGTCAGTGAAGACCTGATGAAAACTGATGTAGTTTTATAATTGTGGCAGTCAAACCATGAACACCAAATCCATGATGTTTTCCAAATTCTTTTTCCTCCTTTTGGTGTCATTACCAATTTGTTCCGCTATTCTCCTGGCCTGGCCTCCCAATGTGCAGGCTCTATCTGGTCAGGATCTGGGCTTCAAGCGCCAAGCTCACCAGTATCCCAGCCAGGCTTTCTACACAGCCTGACAGTTTGCAAAGTCCGTCCGTCAACACTGGCATCAGCCCTAAATTACATAAGGCCCTTAGAAACCTGTTCCAGTGTCCCAGCAGAGACAAGGATTTAGCCCCCAAATGCTCGTATTGATACCTCAAAGGAAACAGCTAATTCCCTTCCCAAACCCACAGAAATATTTGTACATCTAAAGTTCCTGAAGCAAAACCACATCAAATTTAGAAGAATCTTTTGGCACAAGATGACCTTGCTTTCTGTTACCTATTTCTAATAAACACTCGTTTTGGGAACGAAAACAGTGCTAAGAAAACAAATGCAACTCTGTTTGACTTAGATCCAGAAAGTATGAAACCTGGACTGCATCCTTTGGAAATTTTCACACTATGAAATCCAGGACAAATGTCTCTATCAGTTAGTTAATATGTCACATTTTGATGCTGTTTAGATATATATTTTATTATTATTATTTTTTCACAATGACAATAGAAAAGCTAAGTGACCTCAAAAGGTATTCACTGAAAGGCAATCTTACTCTACTCTCCTCCTTCCTTTTACTTACAATCATTACATTGAAGGGATTCCATTTTATTCAAGTGCTTTTACTGATGCCCCAAAATTTACTCCTTACACACACAGTATTGCAATTTTTCTGCTCATGCCTAGTGCTCCTAAATGTAAGATGACTTCCACTGTGGCAGCTGCATCCTAAAGAAGTCCATAAGTGAGCAGTCACTCTGTCCAAGTCCAATTTCTCAAACAGATTTGTTGGTTTTGGTTTATCTCCCCTCCTCACAATGGAGATAAAACTGGAGAGGGATAGCAGGACTGACTGCAATTTGCAGATGCATTTGATTACCATCTTTATTTCCCTTGCTCATTGGAGAACAATTTTGGCTGTGTCTGCGACCTTGCGACTGCCAGAACTGCAAGCCCGAGCGCAGCACAGCCTGGATCTCGGCTCTGCAGCACACAGATGGTGCTAAGGACTCCACGGCCGCTCAAACTCTAGCCCGTCCGAAGCCTGAGGAGCAGCATTCCACAAGTCCCAGTGCCACGGCCCAAGCCAAACAGCACAGAAAGCATCGCTGCCTGGGTAGGGGACTTGGCTGGCATCCGTAAGGGCCAGGAGGGACTATGAAAGAGGCAGGTCCGGATGAGCCACCTTCTCCCAACTGAAGACCCAGATCAGAAGGTGCTGAGATGACACAAGCAGGAAAGGTTCATGAGGCTGGCAGGGCTTGGGACTAACTTATTTGGTTTACAGAAAGCTCTGGAACAGTCAAAGATTAAATGCTCATAGTTCGGTGTGACCACAGGCAAGGACTGGTAACCAAAGGGGTTTCAGCCTGTCTTACAAAAGGAAAATGGAGAATCAGGCCCTTCCCAAGGTATCATGGTGCACAGATCGCTTAGGCAGTGGTGTGGAAGGGGGAGGGATCATAAAACAACTCCAGCACAAGTCCAAGAGGGAGAATCTCCCCTAAAATGAAAGGCAAGGACAGAAGTTAATGCTACCTGTCAGCAAACACAAGCAGACATGCTACACAGGCTTCCACAGTCCTTCCACAGTAGCCAGGGGTAGAGGACCTGGCAATAACAGTGGGCCCTGTCCCAGGGGTGGTTCAAGGATAGTGGCCATCTCTGTCCCCCTTCCTCCTCTCTCCTGCACAAGAGGATGGCCGAGAGAAGAGCAGGGCACTGAGCCATGAACCTCTAGTGACCATGTATGGTTGGTAGCATCCATCAGCAAACAGAGCCAGGAGGAAGACTCCAGCATCCCAAAACCACATCCTGATGAGACTGGGTACACACCGGCATTCGGCACTAGAAGAATCAGCTACTGAAGAACTAGTGAATAAATTCACATAGTTAGGCGCAGTACTGAACACCAGGAAAAATGAATGCTGCCTACACAGGAAGTATTTGCAGATCTGTTGTCAAAAGAAGCTATAAGCACAAAGAAAATGCAGTTCAAGCGACTACAGGTGGCCCCCAGACCTTGCACATTTGGTGCCACAGCTACAGTTCCACTGTATCAAACTTTGTGGGTATACAAAAGATACAGTAGTTTGGCAATAAGTCACTGAAAAAAATGTTAAAAACATTAGGTTGATCCTGCTGTTCTTTTATTAGAAAGGAAACAAAATCTTAAGCAGGTCCATGTATCAGACACAAGTTGGCTATAAACTAAAATCATCTTTTGCTACAAACACCACTACAGCAATTTTGACAGGAAACACTAGAAAACATCAGTTTATGCCAGTGTGCTGCCTCACAGTGCGTACAACCAGGTTCCCAAGTCTTTTGGAGAGACTGGTACTCCTACAAGAATATGCAACTCTATGTGAATCAAATTCTGGAAAAATAACAAAAGACCAACAGTCAAGGAATATCTACCTGCAGTATCTTATGCTGGTTTGTATTTTTTTTGTTCATCCCCAGATTCATCAAAACTCATCAGAAACTTCATGTACTACAATGGCAGACATTTAATATATATTTCCACACACATAATGGCAGAAGCAAATTTCACAACGAAACACAAAACATGGTTTTAGGAATGTTAATATATTCCATATCACAGTTAGAATTAGATGAATGTGTTGCCTTCCTTATGCCAGTACTTTTATTGTATTTGATACTTGAAAGATCTGGAGGTGTCTAAGAAGTCAGTAGGTCAGCTGTTTTGAAATGGGAAGAGTTGACATGATGTAAATTAAAATAAAATTATTACTAATCAAATGACATCAAGTTATTTTACTTGCTGTTTACATTAAACCTGGCTGGTAGGTGGGTATTAAGCCATGCTTAAAATGGAATGCAACTAACTTGAAATAGGTTGGGGGTTTTTTATTTTAATAAAAGTGTTTTTCATAACTCAGTGTTCCTTTTTCCTTTCCCCACTGAGATAAGAATTTAACTGTCTGAAAGTTCATCTGGCAGCAGAAATGTTATTTCCAGTTTGCCTACAGATACAGTCATTTCTCAAGGGCTGGCTCATAGCAGACGCTTTTGTAGATAGTCTTTAAACTTTGCCATTTCAGAGGCAAACACTCTTGATCAAAGGATGAATAAAAAAGAAGGGCCTCAGGAGATTCCTTCTCCACTGACTACCTCCAAAGGGTCCTCTCGGGTTACGAGCTCTCTGAATCTCAAAGCTACCTTTAGTTTCTATTTTTATCTTCAAAATTTCTAGACCTGTAGACCTAAAAGCAACTACAAAGCTTCCTTGTAGAACGGGCATACTTCATCTTATTCACATGCTCCTTTTAAGGAGAGGGGTAAGGGGAGTTGTGGATGGAAGCCAATGCCATGGCGTCAGCACCCAATTGATCTGGTCATCTTCTCCATAGGACAGTGGCGTTGCTCTGTGGACTGCAGAAGAGAGTATGTTTGTAGAGGGAATACACCGTACTTGCTTTGAGGGCTGTGGATGAAGAACAGAACCTAGAGAGCAGCAGACATTTAGAGTGACGGTACAAAGAGCAAAGGGAAAATGCACCACAGCCACGCCTGTGAACACCCTTTTTCAGGGAGCAAGGTGAGAGCATCGGTGCTACTGAAGGAATGGGAAGCAAGTAGGGAACCATAGGCACGGTAGGAAAGAAATGGCTGAGAGGGGTAAACAGCCGCCATTTGAGTTAGATTAGCTCTTCATTTGAGTCTCTTAAGAGAAAAGGCACGCAAGCATACAGAATTATCCTTATAGGAGGAAAAGTTTTTCCTGCTGCAAGAGAAAAGGGCCCTGTTCTACTGAAATGAAAAACTGGCTATTTAACAAGACTTAACAAAAAAGAAAAAAGAGCAACTGAGAACAATGTATCTATTATGGCCTTGTTTTCCAGCAGATGTTTTGAGGTGACACAGAACAGCTTAGAAGCTGGGTGTTCTGTTTTAAAGACCATGCTGTGAGTCGTTCCGGAACAGAGCTATTTTGGCGATACAGGGCTTTTAAATTACCATTTTTTAAGTGTACTTAAGCTGGTAAGCTATGTGTAGCTAAAGATTTTTATTTGAGGAAGAAAGGCAGGAGGCCAAGAAAGGTACCTCCAAAAGGAAAATGGGCTTTATTAAATCAAAGTGCACAAACAGTACTAATATTATCTGTTTTTCATACATTGTTCTGCAGCCTTAGTAAAATAACGTGTTTCACTTGAATTCAAAGCTAACATTCCTAGCACGTAGGAAAAGAGCTTTTGCTTTGCAAAAATATTTTTGCAACAATCAGGTATCTGAATGCACTTCCCAAAGAACAAGCACATGAGATGAATAATGATGCTATAAACTACGTTTGACCTTTAAACGGCTTTCATTTTTAAATGGCCCTTCACCGAAGCAATGGCACCATTCATAATGAAAAGTTAAGCAAAGTTGCTCAGCATGAACTTAGTTTCCAGGAGTTTGAATAAATCAACCACTATTTAAGTAGCAAGGAACTCAAGAATTTCCCCAATCTCATTGATTCTTCCTGCCTGACAAAAGGCCCGGGAGCAGCCGCGTGGCCTGTCTGCAATTTCCTCCACAGCACTTGGGCTGTAGGCAGTCAGTGGCCTCCTTGTACCCACGACTTACACAAGTTGTAGACAGCAAAACACATTATTTTACTCATACCCCACCGTAAGCCTCTGTGCTTGACAAGCACCTTTCACATAAATACAAGTGAACTATTTCCCGTGCTTGCCTTGCCCATCACTGCCTGAAAAACCCTTGCCCGAAAAACTTTGTCCTAATGCTGCTCTACCATCAATGCTTCTACAGGATGAAATTAAAATAACTTCAAATCTCTCCTCAGCACTATCAGCAGAAAAATATTCAAATACATATGCTCTAATTTTAAATGCAGATATGTGTTTATGAAGAAAATTCCTTGTGGCCAGCAACATTTGCTTTCATACTATTATTTCTGCCCACAGTAAACACTTGGAAAAGAGCACTTTTATTCTGAGGTTGAACACACAAAGCTGTGCCATGTTCACAGTGCCCTTACAAAAAGGCGGCCATCCAGAAATTGTAGAGCCACCTCTGAAGATAAGTTTATCTGAAGTCCTGAATTAATACCTCGAGTTTTTGAATGCATCACATTTCTAGTAAAAAGTCCAAACGTTTGAGAACAATCAGCTGAGCTATATCTATTGAAAATCCCACAAATTCCAACCCCAATGCAAGTAAAAGGAGAAAGATAGCCTTCTATAGTTCCTGTCTGAAGGGTGAAGCAGTCCCAACACAAATGGGATACTGCCCAGTTGTGGATCCCCTTGCCGTACCCGTGCTATCGAGGAGACTCCACTTCTATCAGTCTCTTTGGTAAGCACCCATGCATGCACTGCAACAAGCTGACAGGCGGGAAGCCACCATGTTCTGCCATTTAGTTGACCAGAAACTACACAAGTGCATAAATTACTACAGCTATTAAAACCTTTGATGGTCAGTTTAATTATTTCCATCAAAAATTAAGAAATCACAGACACCACCACTGCCCAAAAAAAACCCCAAAACTATTGGTATCTTTCTAAATAGCTCACTAAGAAAAATTTAACAACTTGAAATGTGTAATAATATAGGGCACTTAAAACTGTTTTCAAACAGGTCTGCTACACGTTTGCATTCATTGTCACGAGGTAGCATGTGCTCTGAAGGCTTGTAGGTTGAGGACAAAAGTTAGACATTTGTAAATAACTTTGATTTTACTAAAACATGCATGTTTCATATAAAAATAGGTAGATTTTTTTGCAAGTGATTATTATTATCTTAATTCTGCTGCAACTGAAGTCAGCAAGGCATAGGAAACAGCAACAGTCATATTAGCACCAGGCAATCCACCCAGCCCAGCACCTCCAGAGACAAAATATTTCTACAGCCCAGAACTTGGTTCTAATGTAGATTTTCACCCACTGTTGACTGGTGGCAGTAAATTAGTCCAAGCTATCGATATTTCATAAGCCAGTATGAAAAACTTTGTCATTACAATTACTGTATTTGAGCATTTGATCACATTGACACTGCAGATATGACATCTGTGCCCTAGCTTGCTTGATTTTTTTTTTTTTTAAGTCACAAGTTTAATGGTAACAGCCCAACTTGAGCCCTTCTTGAAAATTCCAAATAGACACACATAAAACACACAAACATTTTCTCCAAGTAAAACCACAGTGCCAACTGCAAGTTCAGAGTTATGGATTTGCAAACACTGAGGACAGTACAATATATATCTCTGCCCATGAGACAAGGTAGTGGGAGATCCACACAACAAAATCCCAATCACCTCTCGCTTCCTCACAGTTGAATAAAAAAGGAAAAATAATGACTCTTTTAAGTGCCAAATGCTTCGACAGCTGTGGGAAACCAACCTAAAATTTAAAAGGATGGCTGCCACTGCTAATGGGTCCTTGAGGTATTTTTTACCACCATGACAGACAGAAAAGATATGAAAGTAAATATTTAGTGGTTTTTTATGTTCTTGAAAATGCAAACTGCATATGCCTTTTAAGATTAACTGGGGCTTTTATAATTTCAGCATTTATTATGCTACTTCTAGGAAACTAAGGAGACATACTAAAATTATTTCACTATTAATGTTAATGGTATCATCTGTTGCTGACTTGCTAACTTTCCCCAAATGACTCTACCAAGTTCTGTTTTACGCTCAAATTTCTTTTCTCTACTCTCTCCTCCAACATTTTTCACATGCAGATTTTCTTTCTCACTTAGAAATCTCCACTTGGCATTCACTAAAATACTACAGGACACAGTTAAAAAGAGAGGATTAAAAGCCATTTAAACCAACTTGATAGAAAAGCAAGAACCTGGAGGGGCGAGGGAAGACACTGAACTGTTCTCTACTGACCTAACAGCAAGTGTCTCCCCCTGAGAAGTCCTACAGTTTTCAGGTAGAAAATCTGGCCCCCTCACCCCCCTCCAAAATCAGCCTCCATGTAGGGGCATATTTTTATTTAAACCTCTACTAGCATCTTAAACAATTCAGTCACATGAAATAGGAACCATTAGACATTACAATCTTAAAATACACCATTTGGCTCCAAATACATCTCTCAAGCAAGCAGAGGTAATAATGCATTTTTCAGGACCTATTCTTTGCACAACTATTGATAGAGCTACCCCATCTGCTGTCAGACAAAGGGACTAGTCTACACCACACCAAAAGAACTTGTTTCAATGAATTTTCCATTAAGGTTAAAGCACGACTGGTTTAAGACCACTTAAGTTTGAAGAGTGTTAAGTGCCAGGAGGGCAAGGATTTTTGTGCTTTCTGAAGTCTGAAAAAATCAGTAATGTAATAAAGCCTTAAAGGAGGACAGGAAAAAGGGAATACTTCAATTTTGTTTTCTTCCTCAAACCACTTAAATACTGAAAAGGTCAAGTGATTCACTTTGAACTTACACTTTAAAGCCTTAAATGTAAGAAAGCAGGCAAAGGAAAAATTCTAGTGGCAAAAACTGTTTCGTTTCTTGCTGACCCTCAAGTAATCCTGCTCAATAATCCAAATTATTGGTCAATAATGCCCTCTGGGTTTTACAAACTGCTTCCCTGGCACTCCATGGCTGTGATGTTGTCACAAAATTCATCTTCATCCAAGATGTCAACTGCCCTGCCTGTTTGTTTTCTTTGCACGCAAAAGCTTACAGCACATCTGAAAAATTTAAAGTAAGGGTAATATTCATAAATTCAAAATTGGGAGATACAAGGTTCACAGTCTAGATTGAAAACTAATAATTAAAAAACAAACTGATACAAAATTATTTGACATTTCTGCAGAATTTCCAGAATTTCTACACAGCGCCACAAAACAGAATCAGATTACTGTTACTACCCATGGCTTTGTTTATCAGCTTTTCAGAGCCTTTTACGTATGTGGAAACTGTTCTAACAACAAAGTAATTTCAACCACAACTGCTTAACCATTATCAGCAAGAAGAGAGTCTACTCAACACTACTAGTAGTTGCCAAAGCTAACAGATCAAGTCAATGTACTCATCTGGAAGTTCTATACTGAGCTATTTTGGAGATATGATGAGCCAAGAGAGTTCGGAAAGTGTTCAAGCAGTGAGTTAATCTTATTTTTCTGAAGCAGGAAAATTTCCCAAATGCCTTTTCTAATTTGTCTCAATTTTCTTAAAATAAAACAAAATGGAACCCTAGAGAAAGATTACCAATGTATCAGATTAATTATTTTGGTCATGGCAAGGTCAGTGAACATGAAAAGTGAAAAGCCAATTTTAAACATGGAGGTAAGTTCAGTCCCTGCAAAATGAATGTGGAAGAAAAACAAAAGCAAAATTATTTAGAAGCCTAAAATACTGTTCTACAGAAATTTTTCATACTTACTACCCCAAACCACAGGAGAGAGAAAAGAAGATTAATTTCCTAGCAGGTAAGCTAGTAGAAATATTACAAGAATCAGGTACTCTCTCTGTCTCGCCTGCCAAAAGCTTGAATTTACAGGAAACTCAGGCTGGGAAAAGGGAAGAAATGAAAGGACTGCAGGTTTCTGGGGAAGAAAAAAATCCACGTCCTCCTCTTCCAGAGGCATATTGGCTTTGACTTTCTTGGCCAGCCCTGTAGCAAGAAAGATTAAGGCCAGAGAAAGTATAGAACAAATAATCCTGGATCTAACAAAAAAAGGAAAGGTAAAACTCAGTGGGCAGAACAAACCTGAGAAGAAATTTACATAGAGAACAAAAGGGCCAGGTCTGGGCACTAAGGAGCAAAATGAATTGTTTAGTTAATCGGGAAAGATACCTTCTATCACACCTGACAAACAGGTGTTAAACTTGAATCATGCTTAAAATAAAGAAAGAGTGGTTTGGGGACTAAGACTAGGAATAAAATTATTACTAGACATGGAGCAAACTAAACAGCATTCCTAAATTTCATTTGAAAATACTGAGTAGATATTTATCACAATAAAGGAAAGAATTTTGCTCAGTTCTTGCTGGAGGACTAGTTATTACTGAGACTGTCAGGTGAGAAGTATTCTTCACAACTTGTTTGAATAGGATAGAGTTTATTACTGTTATTAAATTACTGATAATCTTGGACCAATGTAATTCAAAAATTCAAACAAACTGCCACTTAGAAATGAGACAAAAATCAAATAAATAAACCGCGCAATGAAATAAGGATGGAGGGTCACCTACATTTTTCCTGAAACATGATGGTTTTTCAATGTCCTTTTTTTTTTCTGGCTGCTCATGAATTTGGCACTACCCACATCCTAAAAATGCTCTGTTTTCTGTTAAATCTTAGTGAGCATAATAATAACAGTAAGTTTTTAATAACATGCACACTGAACATTGCAGCCACAGTCAGTGAAGTTATTTGCCATTGTGACAGAGACTAAAGCCAGAATATAAAAAATAACTTTATTTGCACAAACTGACTTTCTTTAATCCCACCTGACTTTTTTTCATGAGCTAGTTATGAGGTTGATGAACTTATTGGAGGAGATACAAGAAGAAAAGGGGATTTACATGACAACAATTCCACTGTTGTCAGAGAACAATATTGATAATAGTATATGGTAAAATCTAGCGTTTTCACATCTTTTCTGTTTCTAAATAAACCCTGTTGCTGCTGTTCTTACACACATCATGCAAAGTGCTCTCCTTTTTCCCCTTGAGTGCGTTTGTTGTTTCTCTCCTGTCTGATTTAACATCAAAACTATCAAAAGCACGTGCACTTCCAGATAATGCAAAAGATTTGCCTTTTGCTGCCTTCTACATTGATTCTCTATTCTCCCACTGATATAGCTGACAGCTACTCAGAAGATGGCTGGTGTCAACCAGGACTTAGACTCTACAAAGAAAGCTTTCGGGGGGTGGGGGGGAAGGCAGAGCTGAGCTGAACTATGCAGGACAAGGACATCCACTTTCAGTGTCTAGGGTTAAGGAGTTAAGGAGAGACCAGTGATTCTGCACTCCAGGCCATCAATCACTCAAAGCCCTTTACTCTTCAGGATGTCAGCAGATCTGAGGGATGGTCCGTCATGCAATTCACACCATAGTAATCAGCTGCAATGACAGCAGGATGCAGCAAATACAAAGAAGAGTCTGGAAAACTGTAAGGCTTAATGCCTTATGCCACACTGCTGTGGTCACATGGCACAAAAAAAGTCAGGAAAGCAAATGCTAAACAAGGTTTTGTTGTTAAGACATGGAGTTACGGGATCACTTGTGCACTGCAGAGTGCTTCAATCAGCACTAAAAGACTTTCCAAGAAGGCTATAAGCTAATCCACAGCACTTACCTCAGAAACTGGAGCATTCTTCAGAGCACGTACCAAAACCCAACAGACTTCAGGACTACCTCTACATTAACTAGAGCAGATTTGGTTGCACAGTGCTCTAGAGAGCCCTCCAGAAGACAACTCTCAGAGCCAAAGATGTGAAAGGACTTTGGCTTAGATTTAGCTCCTGGAACTCTGAAAACTGTAATTTTCATTTTTTTTCTGTCCCTCAGTTCCACTGGTCTTATATTTATATTATGTTCTTACCTTTTTTTACTCAAAGAGTGAAATTATATCTATTAAATATGTTGAATAAATAGTTTGACTGAAGCATGTAATTGCAGTAAAAGGCAAAATATAACTAACAATGTAACAGTATAAGCCAGACCAGTCTCATGAAAAAAATCCAACAAACATGCCTTTGGTTGAATTGCACAAAGAAAAGAAGAAAAAAAAAAAGGAAAGAAAAGAAAAGAAGAGCCCCCATTAAAATGTGGTCTTATTTTTATTTCATCATAATCACTTTCAAATAGGAAGCCCCTTTGGAAGTGTGTGGTTCAATAGCATTTTGACTGACAGCATGAAATCTGGTGACAAAGAAGCTGAAGATGATTCTAATTGAAAAGCAGCTGGTAGATCACAAGTAAAGCTGCTTTGTTTCTGCTGGATCAGGTATTTGCTATGTGATGCAGATCTCATCTTTCTAATCAGCGAATGTTTACAGCTTCCTCTCCTCCTTATCTCTGACCCATTTAAGCAAACTCCAGCACGCCAGCTCTGCTGATATCTGTCTAGCTCCAGCAGAACTCTCATTCAGACTTTTTATTAGCAGAGATGATTATATTTACCAGATTTATGTCAGGGTAAAGTACAGTTGGTGGAGCGATCATCCCCAGAGATATCAGAAAAGTGATTTGTATGGGTTGATAGTAAGACTTTTACAAGGAGCTGAAGCGACGGACCCATTCTAACACTAGAAGGTATAGCATGCATTGTTCATGTCACCTCATGCATGTAATTGTGGAAAGATGGAATATGTCTCCTTAAGAGGATGCAGACCTGAACAGCTTCAGAGGGAGCCATAGGGAAGTCTGTTTTCTACAAGAACGGCAGCTACCTTCAAGATGATGCTCTTTCTTCCCCTCCCTGTACAAGACAGGGCATGCTTCTTTCAGTGAAGGGTAAGGAAGAAAGCATCTCCAGTGCTTCTTCAAGCACAGTGACCATGCACCTAGGCCACACAGAAAATGCAAGATACTCCTTTCCCTTTACCAAGACACTCCTCTCCAGAGTATAAAACTGGTTAAAAAAGACCCCCACACACACCCCCAACACACTTACTACTGCTTATTTTTCACTAGCACATCCTTCACACTTGTAACCCTGCTGCTGAAATTCTCCATTTACTTGATCAGCCTGGGAAACATAATAAAAAGAGTTGCAAATTGTGTGCTAGGTAAATTTTCCCAATTCTAATAAAATCCTTTTAATACTTTAATCTTCTGAGTAACACAAGAACATGTCTTAGATCCTTTTCCTCCTTCTCTACACAAATGAAAAAGCTCCAGTTACACCCCATCCTTATTTACAAGTACCCATTTCTCCACAATGTTATTCATTCCTGTCTTCCCAGGTATCACAGCCTAAGACTATTTCTTCACCTAGAAGAATGTAGTCAATAATTCTAGTTACTACTTAGCTGAAGTGCTAAATCATCACTAGAAACAACATTTTTATATAAAAGAACATTTCACAGAAAGCTATGTTAGCACTTTGATAACTGAAATCAGGAAAACAAGTGACTGAAATAGTGCTAATCTTTGATCTCATAACTTCTCCCACTGCTCTCCCAGTACTCCTCCTTATCCTGCCTCCCCTGCATGTTACTCCTTCTCAGCTCTTTTTCTAAAGTACTTAAATGTATTTTTTCTAAACACATGATTTCTAGCTTCCATGGACTGAAGCATTTTGGGGGAATCAGATTAGCTATGAAAGTTTTTAATCACCTGAGAACCTGGAAACTCAGATCTATCAGATTTTTGAATGTTAAAGTCGGATCATTTTTTTACCTAAGCTTATGGATGTTGCAAAATTACTATTTGAATAAAGAGGGTTTTTTCTATGCTATCTACCAAAATTATCTACAGTATTCTAAAGGTGTTACATGATTAAAACAGAAATAGCATGAAGGAATACAACAGCTTTTCACTACACAGCCCAAGAGGGAAAAATACCCAAACAACTATCACTTACATTTATTTTTCTAGGTCTACTATTTCACTGAAATACACTCAAATACATAAGAAGTTCTCATGCTTGACTACATGTTTTACACCTTCCAAATGCAGAAAAAGTGCATTTGGAATGACTAAATACCAACAGATTTAGTGCAATATGATATAAACCCAAGTAAAACAGACATTGACTTACCGTGAGATGTTTACATCCAAATCTTCAGAATGGCCTTAGGTATAGCAATTATTTCAACAAGAGATTTAGCAGAAAAAAATAGGCATTTGTGCTATAAGGCTTTAGATGGAGACTAGAGATTTTTACTTAACTGAAAAGAAGAAGAAACTAACCAAGCTACTGAAAAGGTTATGGAACAAACTGGCAGACAATTGAGATCTTCAGCTGAAGTAGATTGCTAGAACTTCATTTATGTCAATCTGTACCAGCTGAGGCTGTGTGCCCTGAGATCAAGCTGTCTACAGCCCCTTCTGCTGGGTAGGGATCAGTTGCCATGTCTGTGCACTGGGGTGCTTAAACTGAAGGAAAAGAAAATAAGGAATGAATTCAAGTTTGGTTGAAAGCTAGAGGTAAGGCAAATCACTGCCATGATACAGTTCTCCCTGGTTGTAGTTGTAAGATAAGGCAGTTATGCCCCACAGTGCCCTTCTTAGTCCTGGTCTTAGGGGCACGGGGTAGGGGGCACAGCACAAAAGTGTGTTTGCACAGTCCTGGTTCACTAACTATCCAGGGGAATCTATTAGGGAGGATTTTATCTTCTTCTACACTTACAGCTTCCAGTTTCTTCTGCAGGAAATCAGTGTGTGTGGTGGGACAGCACATGCACTCACAATTTGCCTGAGACACAAACAAGACGTGTCAGAGATCCAGCCTGCAGAGATTAACTTCTCTGCAGTACAGGTGCAGCCATTTTCCCCCACCAAATAGGAAGTATTTGTTAGTATTCAAAAAGGTGGCAATGTGTCATAGCTCTGCATGCCATCCCATTTCAGGTGCTATTGACTTTTCATTTTCTAATGTATTTTTAAACCATGTTTTCATAATTGTATTTTCTTATGTTATCAGGCTAACATTTTACATTTCTATAGGGTTTCCATCAGACTATCTCAATGTAGCATGAAGGTCTGCTTGTGCTTTGTTTCTTTGTCTTGTACCCAGACTTACCACAAGACTGATTGATTTAGAGTAGGAAGCAAAATATATCTTGTAATATCTGCTTGTTTGGCATAGTTGCAGAAAATTTTTTAAAACAAAGTTAACAGTATCCAGTCCACAACTATTAGAAGAAATCAGAGAACTGGCACCCAATCTGCCAGCAGGTAGCACTGCTCAGAACGAGATGGAGTAGACTGGCTCCCAAGCAGTGGCACTCAACTGGTAACACATCCCTCAACAAGCCAGAACAGAGGCTGATCCATGAAAGGAGAAAACAATCCTTTGGACCAGATAGATCTCGACCCACAGAAAAGCATATATAAACATCAGTGATACACTATGGAGCTCAGGAAACCTTAAAGCTTCCCTCGGGGAAAAGCTCTCGAGCCCAGCCATCGTGGTCTCACAGGGAAGAACCACCAAAGCCATCAGAGCCAGCGATGTGGTATCAAAAATGCATCATCATATATATATAAGGCCTGACTAATAAATTGATTAATGTTTGGGTTTTAGTAGTTAACAGAAAAACTACCTATTATCTGAGCATAAATAAATGCTTGAAGTTTTGAGGTTTTGCCTGGTGTCTCAGAGTACTCCCATCATGCTGGCCCCAAACTCAGAAATAATAACAGCAGCAACGTGTGCAAGCGCTGATATCTTACAGCTACCTCACCAAACAGAGATTATACCTATTTTACATATGAGGAAACTGAGATATAGAGACGTTAACAGACTTTTTTCCCAAACTAGCAAAGCTAGTAACACAGCCCCAATCTCCCAAGAGCAGACTGTGTGGTTCAACAGAGAGGACTGATGCAAGCTTTGCAAGAGATCAAGGCCAGTAAGACTAGAGACCTCTACACTGCTGACAAGGGTCTGTGCTGCCAGTCCAGACCGCAGCTCCATCTGGCCCTGTCAGAAATCATAGTTTGTCCTGATGATCAGAAAACCACAGAACTAGTCATTTTCAGTGTTCTTACAAATAAATTGTTTCATCTCTTACTCTGTACCTCTCACTGACACATGAGAAATGTAACCATTGACCTATCATACTCTAATATTTTGTGAATTATTTCTAATTTCTGTGGTAGAATATATTTACATTATAATTCAGGAGTTTCTTAGTAACATTTCATAAACTTTCAAACATTCCTTTTTTCCAGACCACAGAGTAACATGATGGCAAAATGTTCTGTAAACTTATATATGTATGTGTGTGTGTGTGTGTATGCATGTCTTGCTCTGCCAAACCATGTAGCTGTTGGGCGAAGCTCTGGCAGTTTGGCAGACACAAGGCTCTAGGATTAGTTACAAGAGGACATTTGCATATGAATCTGTCTCTATTTATGAAACCTAAGAAGAGACGTGTCACTGGATTTTACTTTTGAGAACAAAGTATGAAAATCTTCATATAAGCTGAGAAAGTTAAACCTTTTTCTGTTAAGTTAAAGGTCTCTGTTAAGTTTAAGTTAGGTTTCTAGACATACAGACTACATCCATATTTTTAAGAACCCATGTTCACATAGGTGTTCAGATTGTTTCTATGGACAGGAACACAGCCATATCTATGTTGCTGCCTGAATTTGTGAAGTTTGAATTTGAACCAGACCCATTCTGTTCTCCTTCTCCCTTTTCTCCTGACAGATTTTCGCTACCTACTGATCCAGCTGGCTTGCTTCAGGCTGCAAGTCAGCTTGCAAGTAGTGGGTAGTTTGGATTTGACTGCAAGCATCTAGATACACTTATAGACACCTCTTTCCAGGAAGGAAACTGGGGCAAGAGAGGCACTAAGGAAGATGGGCCACAGGTTTTAGCAAAGTAAGGTGAATTGTGATGTTGAAATTGAAAGCATAATTAATGATGATGATGACCATACCTGAGCTACATTAAAGTCAGTTTGCCTTATGAAGTCAGAAACTCCACAAGTCTGCTGAACCATCCCAACATTACTGCAGACCTTCCTTCTGAGATGCTCTCAGGAATCAGGAATGTCATTTGTTATTAAAAAAACACAAAATATTTTAAACTGATATTCAGTATGATCTCTTATGATTGCAGTTAATTGCCTCCGAACTCAAAACCCATTCCTGATCACTAGCACTGCTTTTGTGAGGTTTTCTTTTCTTAATTTTAAAAGTTATATTCAAAGTTTCTTCCAAGTAATTATCCATATCAGAATCAACCTCAGATGAGCTTAACCTCTGCTGCTGTTTTGAATGAACAGAGCAGTGTTAGAAATCTGTTTTTAGAAGCAGTATTTTATAACTGTGATTGTTGGCTTTTTTCTATTCATTTTTGTGAGTGCCTGTCAGATTATTTTTGCAGAGATTACTGGCACTGTAACAGCCTCGTCAAAATGGCAACATCATAGACCTCTTTCTTTAACAACACTTGTAAGAAGTTTAACTTTCCACTTTTGGCGCATTATCATCGGTTTTAAAAACTCACGATCCTTCTATTAATATATACTCAAAAGTCTATGGAAAAGCGAATTCCTGTATCTCTGCTCCCTCCATCTGCACTAAGAAAAGTAGCAAACGCTCCCACTGCTGAAGCTGTATGTGTCCTAGTACCAATAAATGACAAAACAGTAAAATGAACCCCATTTTTACTGGAAAGTCAGTTAACATTTTTCTAAGTATAACAAAACCCATCAACTCCAACTTTAATAATTTTTCTAGCAGTTTTTTACTTGAATTTACTTTTAGTATAGCTTTAAAATAATTTTCTGATTAAACATTGCTGAAATGCAATGCAAGCACTGTAGAAATTATTTTGATACCCACAGTGATACCCAGTCAGTCTTCCAGCATAAGGATCAGGTTCTCTATCAGCATCTCAACTTTTCTGCATGCAACTTTGCAGACTGGTAACAGTTTGCATGGGGAGCTTCACATCTGACAACTTGTTTTACAAATTACTCCCATGATTCCTGGGCCAAATCCTGTAAGGTTCGTTAACTCCTACAGCACTCGATGGGAGTGACAGGTGGTCAGAGGGTTGGAAATTCATCCACATGTAGGTCAGCACCTATTAAACACAAGACCTACTGTTGTTTAATCCCCAGGATCAGTTTCTGACTGCTCTATACATATCATCAGCTGTTGCAGATCTGACAGAGCAGACATGAGCAACCTGATGCCAATATGAGGAGACAAAGGAATTTCTCTCTCCATGGAGAAGAGGCTGCTCTGCAAAAAATATGAAACAAGGCAACATGGAGGAGACAGCTGATGCAACCATAAGAAGGAAATTTCATCTCCTTGGTTCCGAGTGCTGGACATGCCTGTGAATGACCACGCTCCTCCACAACTGCAGATAAAGGGCAGAGAGTAGGTGAAGGAGTTTAATGATATCAGAATTATTCAGGAGAGTTTTATGAATTAAAGCTCAAGAATAAATACAGTTGAGGTCCTGAACAGAAGGTGTAACCAGACCTTGTAACCACAAGACTATGAGAGAGGGAAGAGTTGGAAGTTAGGGCAGTTCTTAAATTTTAAGGGATTAATACAAGCAGCATTTTCATATTATTATTAATTTATGGAACATAAAAATTAAAAGACTACATATTTTTAAATATTCATAATAAAATCAGATATATCTCCCTCTGCTTCTGTTTCTTTGGACCCAATGCTATTGATTTGTACAATGGTTTCTGTATCTGGCTGGCTGGTTGGATTGGAGGGCAGGCATTGCTTACTATGGGTCCACTCACACTGAGTCAATTCAAGTTTCCTGCTCTCACACACCTTTGCAAGCTTTCTATTCTCGGCCAAATGGACTATCCATAAGTATTTCCAATGTTAATATTAGAAAAATACTCTGTCATGTGACACTTAAGTGACATGCAAGACATAAGAGTCTCAGCTCAAGAGAATAAATATTTCAAAAAACAGATTCAGTTAATTTAAAAGTGACTGAGTGAATATGCTCAAAATCTCTATTATTTAAATTTAAAATTTAAAAATTGTAAATTAAAAACAATTTTTTAAAAATTGTATAAGTTCTTTTTATCTAGTCAATTTTGTGATTCAGAAACAGGAAAAAAATGTTGACATAGAAAACCCACTCAGCTGAGATTTCAAATATCTAAAAACTTGTATTAATTTTTAAAGACATGTGCTTCAGTTGTGCACTCAAATCAGAAGTGAATTTTGTGTTGGTTTATGGTACAATATTCTCAGTTGCTAATTTTTGACTGCAGATTTCTTATTTTACATGAGGATATGGAATCAACACAAAGAATCTGATATGCAGATATGGAAAAGAGTGGTTCAAGATGACTGTAGAATTGTTAATTAGGGAAGCTACAGCAAAGTATTCTCAGAGAAAAAAAAATCTGACAACAAACGACTTTTGCAGTTTTAGTGAGTTGAGATGAGGAGAAGACCACCTCCTTTGTACCCCTGGTTAACATCAGTGGAAAAAAACCTATTGTTTTCAGCAAGAAAGAGACCAAACCCATTGCTGCAAAGGTGTTAATGGCAGAAGAGTCCATCCTGCATTTGGGACTGCCAGCACAGGACCACAAGACATTGGCATCAGCTGCTCCTTCCCACCTCCGGCTGCGTGGTCCTGCTATTCCACTGCAGCTTCCCCCCTCCGGTTATGCCACAACAACTGTTTGTGGGAGCACAGGGTAAACCGGATTGCTGAAAATAACCCTTTTGGAAGGTTATTTTTAACCTGGTTCCCTTCAGATCATATCAGGGGGGCCTCACAAGCCATTGGGTGCGTGGGGGTGCGTAGTAGTGCAGGATAATGAGTTGTCAACAGCTTGGCGGGGGGACGGGACACAGAGGACCCTTTAATCTGGCTTTGCCCCTAAGGCAGAGTATTGTGAAATTATGTCCGTGTTTAACAATTGCGTGTACAATATACACAGCAGAGCGAATACAGATCTTTCTGCATACCCATGAGAGAACAATAAAGTCCCCAAATCCTTAAAAAACATTAAAATACTTTTCCTTTCTTTTTGTGTCCCTGTAGCTAAATATACACACAGAGACGATCTCTTGCAATATTAAATAACTATGTCCCTGACTTTCTCTATCCTCTGTGTAATTCACTGAACCAGGCCTCTTCTAAACGACTCTGTCAAAGCCAAGTCATGGGGTGTCAGAGACATTCACAATAAAAATCTCTGCCAACAAACTGCGTGGCAGCTATCCACAGCAGAAGCACTTTCAGCGCTAGTAACACAGCACCTTCTAGACCACCTTTCTAATGATGGTGTCACTCAGCGATAGTACCTCAAGTACAGAGAGGAAATAGTAGTGCCTTTTAGGTAAAATTGAAAATATGTGTACACCAAAAAAATGAAGCCATTTTCCATCAGGAATGAAGAGGGGCATTGCTCTGAAAAATGGGAGAGTAGAGGTGCACTTGAAGTACGTTCGCATGCACAGAGACCAAAGTGTTGTGTATGCACTTGCACAATAAACAGTTAATAAACACTGGAAGGAGGGAGATAAAACTTTTTCCTAAGAAGCTCTCCCCTTTATTTGTTGAGAGATAAGTCCTATCCGTTCTCAGAAGCAACTGCCTTCACTCTTCTAGGAACTAGCTGCTATGAGGAGGTTTTTTGAATAAAGAGGAAGTTTCCTAGCTCAAAGAGCAGCAGCAATGGAAAAGCCCGCATCCTCAGACTGGCTTTTCTTTCAGATCTTCCATGCATTTTTCAATAGGCATTTGGCCCCTGGCTGCCTGTTTGAAGAAGGACTGGCTGCAAAAACAAGTTGCAAGAACAAGCAGTTTAAATGGTGCTTCTGTACCTAAACAGAACATCAATATTAGCTATTTTAATCTTTATTTTTAGCTTATTTTTAATGCTTTCATGCCTCTCATTCTCTGAGACTGGTCTGGGATTGATATTGCAGCCAGAGAGGATTTGGGGTTTTATTTAATCCTGTTTCTTTGCCATGTAGCTAAAAGGCTTTTGCCTTGTTAACAATATTATACTCCAGTTAAGTCAATAAATATTCACCATGTCTGCTTACTCCTTCTTGCAACTCCTGGTTGGACAAAAGCCTCAAAGCATTTGAGAAGAGTAGAATAAGATCAGTGCTTCAAATGATAAATAGGCAAAAGAAACAACAAATACAGCCTATCCAGCCTGTTCTCTTTTCCCTCCTTCTGTATCCCACTTGGCATCTTTTTTCAACACCTCATTCCCTGCCTCTTCCTTTTTCTGTGCTTTCCTCACTTGGTCTCACCCTCATTGCCAACAGTTCACTGCTGCTCTTTCCAAACTCCAGGTGACATCTTGTTGCTACAGCAATATCAGACATAAAAAAAAAAATTACATCTGTGACCAAATACTGTTCCAGCAAAAGTTTGTAGCTATAGGCCTCATCTACAATGCAAATACTTTCAAAAATCCTTTTGCCCCTAAAATTTTCAGTGCTAACATTTTCACTGAATGCTATTTGCTCTGTTATCCTTAACCTTAACATGCTGAAACCTTTCTGCTAACCCATCATATTTACCCTTGTAGTTTCCAGACTTTATAAATATATGTCTATATATGATGTGTACATATATATATATTTATGTAAGTACATAGATCAGTTTTTTAAACACCCCCACAAAAAAGCCAATGCATGTATATACACTGACATGCACAGTCTACTTCCTCCAAACTGCCGTTACATGTACAACACCTGAAGTCCTGCAGATTCACTTCTAATTTTCACTTCTAATTTAGCCACTATCATCCAACATATCCCTAGCATACGAAAACTGTCATCTGGCCGATGCTATACCACCACTCTGATTTCAGCTTTCAATGCTAAGTCTTCTCACACATTCAACTGCCTTCTCCATCATCCACATCCATGGAGGTGGAAGTGGCTTTACACACAATGGAAAGCCATGCTTTGCTTCCTACCGGTTGTGGAGACAGGATATTCATGACTGGCCAGAATCCCTAGGTCATTCCAGCATAGCAGGAAACAACAAATGGAGTCACAGGCACTAGATCAGTAAAGGCACTTACTTATGGAAGAGGGGATTAGCATCTCCTAAATCATCTTTATCACCCACACTAGCGAGGAGTTCCCAAATGAAGGGAAAGCTAGGGTCTCTTGGTTCCCTCTATTTTCAGTGAAGCACATCTGACTGAGATTCCTTCTGTGACATTGTCTTCTGTGTTACCTGCAGAGAAAGCCAAAGGTGATTAACTTCTAAATTATCAGATAAGCTTGCAGTCCAAAATAAGGTGGTAATGAATATTCCCCAAAGGATAATAGCCAACACTGCCATTTTAATCATTACAGTTTCTACCAGTCAATGGCATCCATATATGTCACATTTAACATGGCTCGACATCATTAGGAGGTCATCTTGTATTTGTACAATACACTATTGCATTTGAAGTATGTGGCAAAACTTATACTATGAAATACACTATATATATTGTATTTTCTTCAAAAACCTGCAAAATTATGTCTTATCACTGTGTTTCCTAATGACAAAATTGACTTAGCTAACTCAGTATTACATACGTCCTCATGAAATTATCCCAGTTTGGACTTTGAATTTCTTATGGCAGTTGGATTGCAAGATTACAAATGAAAAACTTAAAATTGAGTAGGGAATTTTAAATAAACAAATAGTTGGTCATGATGAAAAAACTTACTTAAAATATGTATCTAATAATTATTCAAAATGAAAAGAAAGCATTATCTCCAACAACAAAAGACAGAACAGGGAAACTTGGCAAGGGAGGGACAGCTGCAGCACAATATATTTCTTGTAGCTGGGGTTGTGAGGGGAGGTTGTTTGTTTGGGTTTTTTGTGTTTGGGCTTTTTTCTCCTGGAAGCCAGGAAAAAAATGGTTAGATGTGGCTTTGCATATGCCAGATGCGACAATGAGATCAAATCCCTTTCTGGGGAAAGAATTGCTTCACAAGAGTGTTTGATTTTGAAAGAGCAAGAACTCATTGTCTCTAAATTTTGCTGGACACCAATAAATGCTGGCATTAGTGTGACATTTCCCTTTGAAAGCTGAAGTACAGAATTAATCCTAATAAACAGTGCAAATCTGCAACCCTTGCTAAGGCAGAACAGTGCTTACTGTCAGAGACTTCAGAACGACTCACGTGAACATGACTATGGGTTACAGCCCCCGGGTCTTTTACTAACACCACTTTCTATTTGCTACCTACCAGATGGAAGTGTGTTTTTTCTTATATTTGAGGTATCTTGCAAGCATCTAATGCATTATTAAAATCTGCTCATGAAGTACAGCATTCATAGTGGCAGCTGACACGTATTTAATCAGTCTAGCTTAGCAAATGCTTATAGCATTCCCTAAATGATTGAACATTTCTTCAGAGATGTACTACGAAGAAACATCATAAATTTATATATATTTATTGTGTTCTAACAACTGCCTCACTTATGAAAACTTATTCTTTAAAAATTAATAAGCTTCTCTCCATGTGCCACAACAGTTTATTTTTGACATCTCTCAGATTGGACATGGCAGTAGAACGCTGGTTTCTCTCCTGCTATATAGTAAATGACAACCTACAAATAAAATTGTCTAAACATCTCTGCAATGATTCTCTTTCAGGCACATGAAAGAAATGTTCATGTGTGATCTATTTGTTGGTGGTCTTCTTCAAACTGTTTTGCCTAGATTTTTCACACACAAACATTTCATAGATACATTTCATAGATACATTTATATTGGCATTAAGTTCTGCACATGTATCAGCCAACTTGTTTTTGGTCTACGTTGGCCTTATCCCAGGTCTTGTGGACCTTAGTGAGGTGAAAAAATGTTTTTAAAACTGAAGAATGGACCTCCTACTAATGTTCTTTTAAAAAAATGTCAGCATTTGGTTCAGAAACATTAAAAAAGTACATTTAAGCATTCCTTTAACGTCATTTCCTGGAAGACATTCTTAATTTGAATTTAAAAAAAAATAATGTTAATTAAATGGCCACAGTACAAATAAAAAAAAGTCAAGAGAAAGTAGTCATCTTCCCCTTAAAAAGATGCATATTCACAAAAAATATAAAAATCTTTCTCAGTAAGAAGCACTTGCAATAAATCAACTTCTGAGGCAGGTATCAGCACTTTGTGCGATGTTGTGTCACATAAACAGAAAATCTGAACGTGAAGTATCCTTCTTGGGAAGAAATTTGACAAACCCGTAACATGGTCACCTCATTTTGGGGAGATCAACTGCTGCTAATAAAAACAGATATCTTGGAGAGCCAAATCCATGGAAAAAAATGTAGGAGTGCCACGCCTGCCCCTGACAGCTGAAAAACAAGAAGTACTTGGCTTTGCGGACACTTGAGTCCCATGAGTGTCAGCTACTGATTAACCTGTTTGTACTGACTGTTGATCTGCCTGCTAAGTAAGGCTCCAACCTTACTCAAAGGTCCCCTTGGCTTCAGGTCTGGCCTCATTAAGTAACCAGGATTTCAGAGAACTGCTATCCTAATACTTGCCAACAAGACCATGTTCTCTATCCACGTTTTCAAACGTGGCCAACCAAAAACTTTTCTTTCCAGGCCCACTTTCCAGTGGAGAAACAAAGTGGTTTCTCCAGCATAGGTGTAGAAATAGCCTCCCTGACAGATCAAGCACATTCCCAAAACCCCCCATGCCCACCCACCCCCCCCTCTCGCCAGCAGCCTGAGCTGCCCGTTGAGGGAGGGCTGTTGGGTGCTTGGGATGGGCAACCCTCTGCGGGGTGCACAGCTACCCCAGCAAATGCCCACCCCTTGCCTGGGGCCTGAGCTTGCTTGGAAAGGAAAAGTGAAAGGATGCCCACCAGGGAACCTCAAGGCTTCCTCAGTGGCTGGCCCTCTCCATTTATTGATTTATCCCTATGTCTTTCATATTTCATCTGTATTTTCCTGTCTATCACATATTTTTTCTTCCTTTACCTTCATAGCTATGAGACCCTTAAGCCATAAATAAAGCTTTTGATAATTTTTATGTTGCTGTTAATTACTTTTCCACAGTTTTGAAAAACAAAATTTTTCTTCATGATTTATTTTTTCCATCTTGACAGATACTGACTGCTTCACACATATCGAGTTTAAAAATTCAGCATGCCTGTTTGACTTTGTGCATAATAGCCACCTACTGTATCAACTCATAATTGTAAGCATTTCTTACTGAACTTATTTCATAAACATAAGCAAATGCATAAAACTGCAAAAACAGCCGAGGAACTTTATTTTTTATGAATAGTGAATTATTCAGGAAACAGAACTGCAAGGGGATGCTCTACAAAGTAAGATTAAATCTGATGAACAGGTTCAGATTTTCTATCTTTAGCTAATAGTAATATTAGAATATGTCAAAATCAGATGTTTCATTTCAGAAAATCAGAGGTTTTTATTGATGCTTTAAAAATAAAACTGGCCACATTTTCAATTAAAAATTCCAGGTATTTTTTAATTAAAACTTTGATGTGGGGAAAAAAAAAAGGAATAAAACAAAATCATTAATTTGGGATCAAATTGAAAAAAAAAAAAAAGCTTTAATTTTTGTTTCAGATATGAACCAAAAATCTATTATTTACTTATCTAGCAATAATCAATTTGTGTCATAATTGTTACTACAAAGAGAAATTACATACATCACAGTAGCAAAACTCATGATATATAGAAATAAATGTATTTCAGGGAAATGTAATTCAGGGATAGTGAATGCTGATAATACTGGAGGTAACAAAATAAGAACTTCAAATCCCATACCACACTCACATTTTAATAATTAACCGGTCCCCCTGCCAAGCTGGAAGATACAAGAAAATACTTCCCCTCTTTTGATATCATGATCTGAGTAAGATTTTAAGAGCCAACATAGACAAGAAGGGAGATAAATATCAGTAAAACCAGAAGGAATTAAAACAAAAATCTGAGAACAAAGCGTAGAGTTTAAGGCCTTTAAATCCTTTACATGGTGTCAGTCTCAGAGACATCAAGGTAAACACTGTCATCCCAAACAGTTCAAACAATTCTATCATAAACCATCTTACTCTTAATATTTTTCAAACAGTTCTGATCTTAGCAGTTCAGAGAGATCCTAGTCCTACAAAAATACGCCATCTATATGTGAATGAAGTATCTTAAATTTCCATTGCAAAGGGTTACCGCAACACTTGTTTTTGAAAATTGTCTCCATGGGGAAAAAATTCATGGCCACTAATTTCTGCACTGCTTGTTATTTCAAAATATTTTATATATCTTTCAAACTATTGATAGCTTACAGGGGGGAAAAAAAAAAGTTTGCACCGCAGTGAGAACGTGTATTCATCATTCAGCATGCTTTCTTAAAATAAAAGAAGCATTGTTTTTCCTATCTTTTAGTCTCTGCTGTTTTGGAGGGGAAAATATTTCCTCTCTTTTGATTTCATGATCTGAATAAGTTTTTAAGAGCCATTTACCGAGACAGAATATGGTGTTAAAAGAAGGAAATAAATTAAATAAACACAGAAGGGACTCACCCAGAAATCTCTAGTGGCTCAAAACTACCATTCTCGTGAATAAGTTTTAAAGAAATTAATTCTCCACTCCAACACTGTGCTGAATACTCTCCATTATAATAAATCATCTCTCTTAACTGACTGGAACTGGTAGTGGCCAATACACTGTTTGCTTTCTCCTCTCAAACTTTTATTCTTTCAAAAGAAACCAGGCTCATCTCTCCTTATACCAATGCATACACTGAAATGGCTCAGAGAAAGAGCAGCCTCACAAAAGGCAAAACCAACAGGCTGTTAATATGCCACAAGAAAGACTGGTCATAGAGCATAAAATATGAAAAGCCTGCAGTACATTCTTAGAGGACCTGAAAAAAACATCTACCCTTAGTATTAAATGTTCCTCTGAAAATCAATGTTTCGCTGCCAAAGGTAACTACGTATTTCACCAACAAAAGCAGTCGGCGGCTATACAAAGCTGCCCAGGCTAAGACCATTATACTTTAAGGAATCCATCATTTTACAAATCCGTGTGCCGGTGACATCTTTGCATTTGCCCTCTTATCCCTGGCTGCCCTCCAGTCACCTTCCCAAGCAGAGCTGAGTGATGAGGATGGGTTTCTGAAGGAGTCTAGTTTTAAACAATCCTTTTTGTTGCAAAGGATGTGCATGTGGAAAAGTCTTGCTTTTGGCTGACTCAAGCAGAGGTACGCAGTCTTACCAAGCACTCCTTTACACCTACACAAAACCAGGCACCAGGCAAAGCCAGGCATTCGCAGGCATCACTCCCTGATGCCACAGACCATGCACAGCTCCTTCCCTCTGCAGAAAGAATGAAGACTGGCATTGGAAGAGGAAAAATGTAAGCAATTTACTTTCAGCTCTGCCCTTTCCTCACTCTTTCCATATCTGATGTGCAGTTACTGAAGCAGTTGTGTTTTTATCAGTGCATAGCTTGGAGTTATAGTAAATCTGTGTTGTAGTAAATGTTTCCCACAGTAAGAAAATGTATTCAAATAATGACTGAAGGGGGGGAAAAAAAAGAAAAAAAAAGTGAAGGGCTAGTAAGGAGGGAGAAAAATACTTGCAGCTCCATCTTTTGCTGGAGATGAGTAATAATTCAACTACAAAAAAAGGCAGAGGCCAAGTCTACCACCAACTGGTGTGAGTTCTGGCTGAGACCCCAAAGGAGCTGAATTTTTGGGTATAAATCAAATTCCAAATGTAAAAAATAGTGATTCAACAACATAAATAGTTAAGATTTTTTTTTTAAATCTGCAATACATAAACATAAATATGTATCTATAAAATATTAAAAAACCCACAACACAAGTTTATGATAAATGCTGAAATGAAATCTGAACTGAAAGTTCATCATTATAAGTGATAGACAATAATGTCCTTGATTTTAAAAAAAGTGACATTGAATCTCTAGATACTATAAGCTTCCCTGTGTCAACTATTATTCTTCTGCAAGTCCATATTGCACTGAACATAACAAGAATCCAACTCTTTCTGAAACCTCTGTTATCAGAGTCTCAATATTAAATAAAGATAAAATGTTGCACAAGCGGATATCATAAAGCTGTTTACTTATTTGTTATTAAATGTCTGCTGAAAATACTCTATATAAAAGATTCTAGTAATAGGTGTTTTCACAAGTGTTCTTTCAAAAAATTGCTAAGTGGGTCTCTTCAATCTGCCTTATAAATGGTTAAATAATACTCAGCAAAACATAGGTTTTCTTCTTTCAATGCATAAACTATGGCTAGATAAGACTTTCATTAGTTTATAATATTCAAAATCCCAATGAAATGTAAAAGAGTTACAAATGGATTTGGTTTATTCTGATTTGGGGCAATCCATCAGTTACACATTTCTGCTTGTCAAAATGGCCAGGCACTGGCTAGTTTTGGCAATGTATTTTTCTGGAATAGCAATAAATGTATGTTACAGAGGGTCTTTGCATGTCCTACACCCTTTCAAATATTTCTCATTCATTTCTTTTTTTCTTCATGTATCAGAGCAATCAAGAGAAAAGGTATTGATTCAAATTCTAACCCAGGGATATTGTTTGTTCCATTCTGCTCCAAATATAAGGTATTCAAGTGGATAAACTGAATTCACTGTACCTTCACTTTAGAAAGTTAATCAGAAAATGTCCTTTCCATTTATAAAGCCTTGAAAATATTGTGTGCAAACATAAGTGTGCATGAAGGAAAGACAAAGAATTCTTTTTTTTTTTCAGAATGGCTACAGTCTGTGTGTGTGGTGCCCTGGATTACCCTCAAAATGTGCAGATGACCATTACCAAAGGAAGTGGAAGGAACAGCATGTTCACCAGCTGCGGAGCCAGGAATAACAGAAGCCACACGTTCAACAACAGCCATATGACTACAGGCAGGCTCTGACCGGGCACTTCCCATTCAGGATTAACATAATGTTTATATGAAGCAGAAAAATGCACCTCGCTTACCCAAAGCTACATATTTCTCTAAGACATGTGTGTCCCTGAAATAGGAAGCAGTACCTCTGGCCTCTTGACTGAACAGATGGGTGAGCCCGCAGACTAAAAGTGCTAGCTGCAGAAACAGGATTTGAAATTATCAGAAGTCATAATCTGTTTCCAGAAAGCACACCTTGAGTTTCATCCCAAAGATCAGCATCCCTGGTTCTCAGCGTAAAAAAAAAGATGTTCTGACTAGCAGTTTGCTCCTGCGCACAATGTCATTGCTGCCCAAGTGAAACAGAAGAGTGAATGGGCAGCAGAGGGAAGTGGGGCCCTATCCTTGTCTTCATTAAGTAAGAGTCCTCAATGTCTGCACACAGAAAAACATTTTCAAAATGCTCATAAAAATACACCTCTGGGCTAACCAAGGTCTTCCTGATACCCCAAGCTAAGCATCCAAGAATGAATCCAGGGTCGTTAACCACTTCTGAAATAATCATTACAGTTTTAAGAATTTTGTTTTTAAAATTCATATGTGAAGTAAATTTAATCTGATTGCTATTATCTTTATTATTTTGTCCCCGGCCTTCCTTTTTATCCTCGTGTCAGTGAAACATGTAAGATAATTATTTAAATTAATACAATAATAGAATCCATAGTAAGAAACGTACTTTAAATTTTATCTTAAAAAAGAGTCTGTTCAGAGATCATCATAAGAACCAGCCTTCAGGTTACTCTGGAGAGCACACAACAGGAAGGGGCAGAGGCGAGCTCAGTACTGATCATGGGCCAGAGGGGACAGGTCCTCTGCCCCTTCGTGGGGGACATCTTGATAAGAGAGGAAACAGCCTCACATCTGGTCTCTCCTCACAGAACTCTGCAGTGACCAAAATAAAACAAAACAAAATAAATTGCTAATCTAAAACATATAAACTGTTGGTTGATGAGGGTCTGCTACCCACCAGGAACTGTTTGCTAGCAGTCGTGCTTGACCTCATAAAAGCAGAGACCTGCGTGCAGCCACCTGTCTTCCTCAGTGCTCGAGCTACTAGGCTAGTGCGTTGGAGGACGGCTGAGCATTGCTTCTGGCCATGGTTAGAAGCCCTCTGCAGGAAAGCCTTCCTGGAGACGACTCCAGGCTGTGCAATGCCAGCTGAGGTGCCCACTGCCTCTGCAGCCCCTGCCGAGATGCCCCAGTGGGCCATGGCCAGTTGCTGCGGTCTGGCACCTGTCCCCATGTGTGAGTGCTCTCTGCCTCCAGAAGAAGGAGGTGACAGATTTCCCAGGCTGGAGTAACCCCTGCTGGGAGCCTGGCGGGTGATGGGGGCCAAAGGGCTGCCAAGGAGCATTTCAACAGTGGGACAGGAGCAGTGGCAGAGCTCCAGTGCTCCAGCCTGCGCTCTGGTGCTGCTTAACACTAGGTGGAGGTGTGCATGTATGCACGTAGACATAAATAAGCATTTCACCTGCCCTGCGCTGTGGCAAGGCTGTAGCCACCCCGCTCAAAGAGTATCAAAAAGTCAGGTGTTGCACAGTCTTTGCTTTGGGTGCTGCTTCCACCATTCATTCGCTTCCTTCTTCTGCCTCAAATGCTATTATTTATTCCAGGTGTTTTTCCTAAGTGGGTATGTTTCTGTTCGATTTACTAACAAGCCAGTAGTTCAGCAACAAAACAAAAATGAAAGCTTCATAACAGCGGGTGATGTGAATTAAATTGAGCCCAAAGGTGTCACAAAAAGGGCTGCACACACAGTCACTGTCATGTTTCCCGTGTCCTTCTAAGGTCCCTTCAAATCACTTGTCTCTACTAAGACACCAAACAGCCTTGCTACAGGTGGCTGTCCCAAGCTGGGCACACACGTGTTCTCCGCCAGCCTGGCACCAGTTTGCCTGTCTCGTATTGGCATTCATGGCAACACCTTAATGACTTTCCCAAGATGGCAAACTTTTTCAAACCAAAGAATTCAAGCACCACTCAGTATCTCTTAAACATAAAACCGAAGGTGATGTGTAAAAGTCAATGCAAAACAGTTTGGAGGATGAATTAAGTAGCCTTTGGGAAAAAAGTGTATAAAAAAAGCATTTTAAGCCTGAAAGGAATGCAGAAACACAAAACCCCAGAAGATTAAGGGAATCAGAGAAAAGGAAAATGTCTAGAGGAGAGAAAAGAGGACTGCAAGGAGGATGGGTAAGTGAACTGCAAGGCGTGGGTCACTCGCCAAGTGGTATGTAGGCTGAAAGTTAGTACCTTATTCTGTCCTTTTTGATCTTTGCACAAAGCCTTTCTTCACAGAGCGGACAGAGAGATTTCTGTGGGGCTGCATGGGAAGGACAGCCAGTGTCCCTCGGTTCAGGCATTTCCCGTATTCCCGGAATACACGGGGTGCCTCTCCCTGTTCCTCCTGCCTCCAGCCTCCGGAGGAAGACATTCCCGGGATGTTTCACTGCGACGAAACTCATTAACCCGCATGAAAGCCGTTTTCTCGGGCGTGTAGTTTGCTCTCGCCACCAGATAAGATGCGACACAAGCCCAGAACAAGCCAAACACCCGCTCCCTGCAACCGGGCTGGGCTTGAGCTCCCCTTTCCTGCCGGCCTCCTTAAGCCTGGCTGGCAGGGGAGCGGCAGGACGCCGGCAACGGGGAGCTCTCGGCCCCTTCCCTCCCCGAGCTGCCGTGAGGGACAGGGGCATCGGGGAGGGAGCAGGGCAGGGGTTACCACCATTGACTTAAAGAGAAGGGGGAAGACCCACCGTCGGCGTGGCTAGCCGCACGGCAGGCATCTTCTCTAGCACGCCGTTTGGTATCCCAGAATTTTTTCTTAAAAAAAAAAATTTTTAGCAAGCCCTCTTCTCTCTTAACTACTGCAGCTTTGAGAAAATCGTGAATGGAGGGCTGCAACAGCAAGTGCGAACGATGTCTGAAAAGTTACCGAGTACCCGCTGTGGGAAACACCTCAGGGAGAGGCGAGCTCAGGGACGGAATAGGTAGCGGCCATTGCCAACTCTTTAATTCATCACCGAAGGTGAAAGATGACCGACCCCCTCGAGTGAACCTCTAGTTGAGGAGGGAGCCTGATGGCCATCAGTAAGTCCTTGACAAGCTCTCGGGATCCGGCCAAGCCGAGAGAAACGCCAGCAGAAGCTCCTAACATCTGCACCAACTGCCTTGAACAATTTTGCATTTGAGATGCTTCCCATGTCAGGAGGGAAGCATCGCCACCTTTATCCTGTGTGGGAAGCACAAAAATGTCTTTCTGGGGCGATCAAAGCCTGGGGGTGGGAGGGAGGGGATGGTGTTCTCACCGCTTCTACGCTTTGCTTGAATTAAATTCCGAAAAAAAAAAAAAAATTACGAATAACTTACGCGGTCATGCTTCCTATTTTGCTATAGGCAGCTTATTTCTGAACGGATGGCAGAGTTCTCAAATACATTTATTTTCAATTATACGAAGAGATATTTCACAATACGCATTGATGCGACCAGCGATTTTTAAAAAGCCCGAAAGCGAGTTGCATCGATCAGCTGCCTCCTAAAAGACGGCTGCTGCCGTGCCCGCTCGCTCCCGGAGCTGACTGCGATGCCTGCACTTAATGTTCTGCCCCGCCAAATCCGTTAACATGCTAATTCCTGTGAATTCTGAAAGTTTATTTATATTTGAAAGTTTATTTTTGGAAACAGCCTTCCTAGCACAAGTTAAACAGCGGATGCCGGCAGCTAGCAAGGAACCCGATTTTAAGCCATTCGTTGAAATAAAGGCACTCCTGCCTCTCTTCCCACCCATTCATAAGTAATCTCATCATTTCACACTCGTGCCAGCTAATACTTTACGCCACATATGCATGTATACATTGAACTACGAAAAGGAAGCAAGCTCTGGAGTGTTTAGTTTGTTTGGTTTGGTTTGCTTTTGCTTTTTTTTTTTTTTCCTGGGGAGGGTTGTTGGGTTGGGGGTTGTCATTTTTTTTCCTCTTTAATTCAAGCAAAATTTTGCTTAAATGCAAGGTAGGTACCTGTAATATTCACGGTGACATTTTAGACCAAGCACAAACGATACGATAACGCCGGTTAGGGTATTTCCATCTCTTCGAAAGATTAAATTAGTCTTAAATTCCCAGTTCTCTCTTTTGCAGCACCCCGCGGAACGAGTTAACGCCACAGCACCGCTGCGGCTCCGCCAGACCGGCCCAGGGCGAGGGAGGGGCGCGCAGCTCGGGGGGCACCGGCCGTTCTGCCCTCGGCAGCGCTTCCCGCGCCGGTACCGGGCAACGGGCGAGGCAGAAGGAGCTGAGTTAGTACTCCTGAAAGCTTTGCCCCGTCATTCGTTTTCGAGAAGGGCCAGGTGTTGTGGCGAAGTAACTTATAGCTCAGTCGTATTGCTTAAGATACCTGAAATAAAAATGTCTGAAATGAGGTATAATAACAATGATAATGATAATAATAATAATGAAACAGGTATTCAAAACCTGTAGGCGGACGGGAGTTAGGGGAGTGTGCAGGTAGATCTGGAAAGGCAAACGGCAAAGGGATGTTCACCGGCCACGGGAAGGTCCTTATTTCCCCGCTGCCTGTCCGGAGCGGACGAGCCCCTGCGGGAGGTAGCGGGGAGGGGGGCGAAGAGCTTAACCTTGTTGCTTGAGGCGGCTTTGGGGCGCCGTTCCCGGGGGAGCCAGGCTGCGCCCAGGTGGAAGGAGCAGGCGGGGGAGGGACGGCAGCACCTGCCGGGCCTTGCCCAGTGATAGGGCCGCCCAGCCCGTGTCCGCTCCCTCCTTCCCTCCCGCCCCGGCCACCCTCGCCCGCCCTAGTGCTCATGCGCCTCGGGAGAGGTTTAAAGCGGGCGCGACGGCTGCTGCCGGCTGAACAGCTCCGCGGAGGTGTTGGAGCAGCGCGGAGGGGTGGTGGTTTGCGGGGTGGCGGCCCGGCGGGCTCGCTGTGTTGCGCTGCTCTCCTCGCCTTGCCTCCGCTCTCGGGGTGCGGTGCGCGCCATGTGGCTAGCCCCTTTTCTCCTCGGTGGGTACCGTGTGGAGCGGCTCGGGGTGGGCGCGGAGCATCGCCCCGACCCGCTCCTTCTCTGTTCGCAGGCGTCTTCCTGCTCTCCAGTCCGGTGCGCGGGAGCGACGGCTCGGGTGAGTTGCCCCTTCTCCACCTGCCCACGGGGGGGGTTCCCCTCTGGGACTGTCTCCGTCCGTCCCTCTCCGGCTCGGTGCTCCCCGGCTGCGGCCGCCTCTTGCCGGGATGTACCGGGAGTCCCGGCCGGGCGCCCTTCGCCCGGACCCCCCGCGGGGCGTGGGCGCTGCCGCGGGCGGGCCGCCCCCGGGGAGCGGCGTGAGCTGCGGCCGCCGGAGAGGGCTGCGCGGGGTCGGGCTCGCAGCGCTGCCCGGGGCCGGCCGGACCCGCCGTGTCAGGCTCCTCGGAGGTGGCGCCGGGGGAGGCTGCAGAGGGGCACGGAGGATGTCTGGGAACGCTTCCAAACGGGGGTGAAACTCCCTCCTGGGTGAAGGAGAGCAATGGTGACAAGTTCCCCCATCGAGGGGAGTGCCGATAGCAAGAGTGAGTGGGGGTGTGTTGGTGTGTGTTATAAAGGCAGTGTTTGGCAGTTTGAGCATCTCTGGCATATTTCTGACCGTGGAATCGATTAAAAACTTTTTAAACCTGCCCTGCCGTTATTTTGACCTGGAAAGCAAAGATTGTACTTGACATGCCTAGCAGGGCAGGGGCTGCCGGTGGCTCCATGCCCTATTGGACTGCATCCCCCGCTGCTGGAGAGCGGGCTCTCCTGGAGCCAGAGGCAATCCACGGGAACCAGGAGCCACAGGAAGCAGTTGAAGAAATAAATCATCAGAAGGAAGCAAGTGGTTTGTCTGCCCCTTCCAGGGGAGCCTTTCATCAAGGGAGGGCAGGAGCCTTCAGAAGGATGCGCTTCCAGATGCGGGCCTGGCCTGCAGAAGGTGAGTGACCTCAAGCTTTTTCAGAACTGTTGTTTGGGATTTCACAGTCATTAGGAAGAATGATTTGCTGCTCGTTTTGTGTTAGGTCAAACATTTGGAAAAGTCTTTAGTGCTAAACTGATAATAGCTACATGTCGCAAGAGTGCTACAGCTAAAAAAAAAAAATGCACAGCAAAAGAAAACCTACTCCAATCATAATTCCTTTCCTTCTTATTTTACAGATGCATTACAGGTGAAGTGCTGAAAGTCTGTCAGGAAACAAGTGAAAAATTTTCTGTAATGCTTCCTGCCAGGGTTGGAGAAGAAACCTCTAATCTGAAGGTATCTGGAACCAGCTAAAATAACATTTAGGGAATACTGGCAAAATGGAATATTAGTACCAGGGTGTGTTTGTAATTTAAAATGTGAACTCTTACTGTAAGATACTGTCTCTTACCATTATTCTGAACCTGAATTCAGCAGCATTTGGTTATTGAACTAGAAGCTTGCAGGAACTTTTACAGAAATGCTTAAATTCTGTTGTTGAAAGTAGTGAAAGAACATTAGTTTTCTCAAAAATCTACTGTATTTAGGCTCATAAGTACTTGGGGAGATCTTAAAGGACCTTTCCTCATATTCCCCCTGAAATACATACACACAGTGTTGAGTTCAACAGTTTGATGGGTGGGTGAACATTGGCACGTGATGGTGAGCGACCCTAAGTTGATCAGAAGACAAGTTTCAGATTGAAATGAATGGTGTAGCCCTGACCTGACTTTTAAAATGCCATTGTCCTTGCCCAGGTCAGGATATGTACTTAAGATTATATTAAATTAGTATGCAACCAGTGAACGTGTGTTCCAAAATAAACAGGTGTATTTCTACTAGTACATCTTTTTTTTTTGCCTAGAATGAACAAGGTTTGTGGGAGTATTCCTTGCATAAGATATAAATAGCAGGCTTGTTTGAATCCTCAAGATAAAAAAGGACTTAAAATATTCCCATTTTGCCAAGAAACAATATTAAATACTAAAAGGAATCAGAAGCGTAATAGGGATGTACTTCCCTATTTTATGACTCCTCAAGCTATCATATGCTTAAGAATCCCTATGACATTTTTCTATAATAATGTATGTAGGGGTATTTTTTTTCCTTTGCATAAACAAGCTTGGCTTTCCTAAAGCAATGTATGGAAACTTCAAGATTAGAGAAGCTCAGACTTTGGCTATGTATTTTATTTTTCTAGAGTCTTTCAAATTAGTGACTCCTGTCAAAAACTGAGAACTCTTATGCTCGTCTATAAGAAACAGCTATTCAGGACAAATCAGAGTGGGATGAGGCATCAAAAGGATGGAAACTGATGGAATAATGGAAAGCATGGTTATTGGATGGATGTTTTAGGAGAAAAGTGAGCCTTTGCTTTTTTTCTTTTCTAGGTCAACACTGATGGAAGACATTAATCCCTACCTTTAAATATGGCTCAAATCAGGAAGAAATACAGTTTCTTTGTACTTTTGTTTTTATGGTGTACTCTGATGCAGCGTGTTTCTATGAGACTTAGAGTGTGTGTTTGGTCGGAGTGAGATGATGGTCATTTAATTATAGTTCTGAAGGCCTAATTTTATATCATGTAACATAGGTCTCTAGTTTTCGTCAGAGTCCAGAATGGGTAGGAGTCTAGGACTGAGTCTTTTCCTGTAAATTACAAGCTTATCTTTCATTGTCCCAAAAATACATGGATTTAGAGTGCTGGATCACATAAGGATCTGGAGAAATGTCTCAACTGCTACTGCTCTTGCATTCTTAAATTACAATGATTAACACATATGGGTTTTATCTCAGTTACTTCATTATAGCAGAAAGATATATCTATATATATATATCAGATACACTAACAAAACCAACTACCTTCAATTTTAATAGTAATAACAGATAATAAATTTGGGACAATGCTTAGTATGTAAGTTGGCAATGAACTATGCTATATCTAGTGTTCAGACCTGATTAATACATTTTCCTGTTCACAAGGGACTGCTTGTAGTTGTATGGGTTAGATCGCTGATGATACTTTAATGGGGAAGAACAAAATCCACTGCAGAGTTGATATTGTAAGTCTTAATGTTGGTACCTGGTAATTCTCATTTTGATACTGCATCTAACACTTCTAACATTAGTCTCATCTATAGAGTTATAGCTTATAGAAAACTAAAATGAAGTTGTTGCTTTTTAATGAACAGCATCATGTACTTCAAAGTGTGTGTTATTACCTCTGTGCTGATCCAACTGAGGTATGAACTGCTAAAGGCCCTAGCTACAGTATGTCAGCTCTTCAGATCACACAGCAGCAGCTTGCCCCCTTCCCCCTCATGGTGTAGACAAGGATCATGACAGTATTTAGACTGCCAGTACATAAAAATCCCATGGCTGGGCTAGAATGGATTTCTGTGCTTTCACAGCCAGGGAAAACACAGCAAGATTCCCCCCCACCCCCACCATCTTCTGTGCTATGTAAAATGTTAGTCTGACATATGACTGCAATTAGTAAGTACCTGGTAGTGAGAGAAATGCAGATCTCCAAGTGATAAAGGGTTCATTAACTAGACATGCCTAATTATTGTCTTTGAATTCCTTGGCAGGTTGTGCATATAGTCAAGTACAGTACATTAGAAATGACAGGTATTAAAACTTCCTGTGGTGTCTTGCACTTTTAGAGGCTGGGAAAATGTTGCAGGGTGCATGGCACAAGCAGTACTGTGAGAACAGAGATTACCAGTGCGCTCACTGCAGTGATTCCTCCAAGGACATCCAGCCTTTTAGCTGCTGTTTGATTCTGATGGTCATGCTAGTTGTCACTTGGTGGATATTACTTAATTAGTGCCCAGTAATTGGCTAACACATTTGTACAACTTTCATGAAAGGATTAGGGGACTCAAACAGCAAAGCAAATTGACTTATTTTAGCATAGCACCAATAATATAGTACTTTAGGAATGAAAATCTGTTCCTAGGTATAAGAATGGTGATTCTACTTGGTTTTTCAGACTTGTCTTTAAGGCAAATGTATAGGACTAAACATGGAGAGGATGTGAGTAGGTAAGACTAAGTCCTAAAAGAAACGTCTTTATTTCTTGGGATACGTGGGAATCGGATTAAATCAATTCAGTGTCTTGCTAGGTAGGCAGCCTTTTATCTTGAGAAGGGAAAACTGAAGTATTTACTGCTTTCTTTTTTTATTCTTACTCTGGACTACATAGACATATCTAGCATATTTAAGTCACATCTTTGTGCTGGCAAATAGCAGCAAAGATTTTTCAGGAAGATGTGATTAGGTAGTTTAACATAATTTCAGTGTAGCATTAATGAGGAATACATATATGTAAGAGTAAAACTACATGTATGGTCTATAAACACATTAATTTATGCAGCTAGAATGAACAGACCCATTTTCCTGTGCACCTCTGGCTGTAACTGTTCTGCTTTTCAGCTCTAAAGTCAGTGAGTTTAGCAGGAGGTATGATCTCTTCCATCCACTGATGAGGAACAGTGTATGCTCCAAATACTTTCAAATAACAGTGGCTTATGTTAGGGTCAGTAAACACCCTATGGTAAGAGTGAACAGGGAATCAGGTGAAAGACATATCGCTGATCCCCTAAACATACTATCCTTGGGATATAATGTTGTGGTGTATGCACTGACATATTGGCCAGCCTCGGTCAGTTATCATCTTAATACTATGAAAAAGTGATACTCTGAGTGCCTATAGTAAAGGTTCATGCACAGTGAGGGCAAAATGTGCTCTTAGGAAGTTCAGAATAAATATCCGGTTATGGGTTGAACTTAGGATGCTGAATTGATGTTGATTTCAGCCAAAGCCCTAACTTGCTGTGCTATCAGAGCAGCAGAATGTCCTGCCCTCTGTAGTAGAAGGATGGTAGTAGGTATCCAAGATAACGACCTCTAAGTCTTCAAAAGAAAAGGCATCAATTTGCCAAGCAAAATTGTATACTGGTGTAAATCTGTGTCTGCATACCTACATTGCACACATGCAAGCCCAGTGAAAGATTAATGACGATAATCTGAGGAGCAACTCCGAAGAGGGTAGTTCTGTGTGAAAAATGCCTGTGTCTCAGCTGAATAAATAACTTCTGTGTCACTGGGTGAATCTGACAGTCCTTTGTGCAATGATAATGGTGTAAACTTCATTGCAATGAAGTGATATGAATGTTCTAGATGTTACCCATCTCCTTGCCCCAGTAATATAGTATGCCTTTTTTCATACTGGCATCAGTAGGATTTATTGCGGGGGCTAAGGGAACATGCTTCATGAATGCTACTGGAGGGAAGGTTCAAAGTTTCCCAAGTCTCCTGAGATTCCTAGATGTCTTATGGCTGGAGATTACTGTGGGGATATCGGAGTCATTTAATTTCTTTCTTGGAGAGTGCCACCCACTCCGATGTTCCACTAGCTGTTAAAAGTCTTTCCCTTGCATTTCTGTTTCTGCAGTAAACTTATAGATGTGAATTGTTTTTCCCCTGTAATATTTCTTGGATATTTTAATGTTTTTTGTGTTTACTCATTTTTTTTACCCTTTCCACCTTTTCCTGCCCCTTCTTTCCCGTAAGTAATTTAAGTGTGTTCTTTCTTGTCATAACTGTACATTTGTAAGCTTCTTCAAAGATGTCTTTAGAGACATACTGGAGCATAAGACAAGATGCTGTACCTAATTTAAAATTGAAACATTGCTTTAAGCTTGGATAGAGAGATTAAAAGAAAAAAAAACCCAACAAACAAAACCAAAAAAAACCCCCAACAACAAACCCTTAAGATTTTCAGGTCACAAGTTCTTCTTTTTTCTTTAGCTTCCACTGCTATTGCATGCTTTACAAGAGGACTTGACCTTAAAAAGGAGACAGAAGATGTCCTTTGCCCAGCAAATTGTCCTCTATGGCAATTTTATGTTTTTGGGGATGGAGTTTATGCCTCTCTTTCCAGTATCTGTGGAGCTGCCATACACAGGTAAGTCAGATGATTTCTAATCAATGTGTTAAGCAAGTCTATATAGTCTTGCCACACCTTTAAATTTAAAATTTTTGACACTATCATCATGAAGATATTTCTGGACTTCGGGAAACATACTAACTCAATAGGAGTGTCGTTAGGAGAAAAGCGAACAAGGAAGAAAACTTGCAAGATGCCCAGCCATTCCTATCTGAGTTGTGTTTAAGTGTTCCTGAAAACCATTATCTGAAATGGCACAGCAGCAGACAGACTTTCCCTGTGAGATTACTTATGTGTCACTGGTAGACACAGAAGAATATGGTATAAATAGTAACTAACTGGGAAATAAAAGCAGATTCACTTTCTGACTTTCATTTACATGATACTTTTTCTGAAACTGTTGAAATCAGTTTAAGCTCCTTTGCAAACATACCTACCCGTGATTTGGCTGAATGCAGTCCATAGGCTATTACTTCTAATCAGTGTTATGTGGTTTTATTACAGCATTTCTCTTCTGATAGCTGCTTGCTGGGTGTTAGTCTACTTAATGATCTCTTAGACCAGTATCTAGCTGAATTCACTTCTCTATCAAATAGAAAACTAAAGACTAAGAAATCTATGCAGATAACCCATGTTAAATAGCCGTCCTTAGAAAAGCAATAATAATTCTACAGGGGAAGGAAAACAGGCTGACAGATATCTTATTGAGATTATCTAGGGGTTTGTTTGGTTTTGGTGTTTTGGGTTTTTTTGAAGAAAGGACAAAGATTTAATTACTTATTTGCAAATTCTCTTGGATCAATTTTTAATAAGGGAATGTTGGACAAAACCAGCTGGAGATAGAGAGCTATCTATTTCAGATGCCTGTATAAGACAGACTGATTTCTGACTGTCAGTCTACAGGGGGTTTCAGACTTTGATTTTAATACTTTGAGAAAGCTTTTGGTTATAAAGGAGGATTTTTAGCTTCATCTATTAACTGTCTGTACAACATAGTAGTTACTCACTTAGATCTTTTCACTATATGCTTCCTACCACAAAGTAGATTCAAAACTTTAAGGTGTTATGACTCTTAAGGTAGAACTGACATTTCAGCAACAGAAATTTGGATTAGACATGAAGACAAATTTAACAATAAGGACAGACTAGATGGCCTAGGATAGTATGAGAACTGCAATAGACAGTGCAGTTTCCAAAAACAATAAACACCATCTGTCTAGAATAGCTAGATAATTGTAACAGATCCTATCTTGAAGCAAAAGTACAGACTTGATCATCCTGCCCCATTTTTGCTATTTAATCTCTGAGAATTCTATAATTAAATATTATGAATATATCTAAAAGTAAGACTTTGAACATAATCTAAATTACTTGAGTTTCAAGAGGCACTCTTGACACAAATCATTATATTGAGGTATCATACCACGTTACAGAGACATTTTTAATGTTCTATCCCTATGAATGAGAGTTCCTTAGCATTTGTGGATTATGATATAAGTTATCCAGAATCCTTTCAAATATCACTGAACTTCTTAAAGCTAGTCTTATTTAGCTTCTAGGTACGTTCATGTTAATATATACATAAGCTACTATAGTTAAAACAAAAATCACACCATCTTATTATACTTGTATATTCCAGATAAGATTACTGCTGCCCTTGTAGAATGGCTGAAACTATTCTTAAAAGCTTAAGTGAAACAAAGTGTTTAAAAGAAATAGAGGAATAGTTTCAATCTTATTCCCAAGTAACAGAAAGAAACTTTCAGAATATATTGATGTGATGTTGAACTCTGCTATCAGAGTATTTTTTTATTTTAAAAAAGGCACATAAAATTTTACAGGGAAATAAATTACTAGAAGATAAAGGAAGAAAATAAAGGGTTTTTAAGTTAACATTCACTGCTTGATACTTTGGTATGTATTTTTTTGGCATTTAAGCATTTTAAATAATATTTAGGGGGCTAACTTTACTACCCAGAAACTTACTTAAACTTTTATAACTTTTAACAAGACTTCCCAAATTCAGGAAATTTTTTTAGTATTTAAACTCCAAAGTAAACTATTTTTAAAACTTAATTTAAGGAGAGGTTTTGAGTAGAAATTATGTTTGGAATTTCTCAAATGTGATAAAGGGGACTAAGACCTAAGGTACTAGAAGGGCAGCTAGAAAGAACTTGGAAGGTATGGTGGGGGTCTGTGTGTATTTGTTTTTAAAGCTTAAGAGTTAATTTCAAAGATAATTATATGTCTCCTTGTATGTTTCATTGCTAGAACCGGCTTCCTTTTGATTCTTTTATGAAAAGAATGAATGCCTTCACTCAGTGTGCTTTAAGTGTCTTCATGAGTATTTAAAAAAGTTACATTTCAATTCTTCACTTTTTCTAGTTTAAGTATATACAAAAAGTTTATGAAAGAAGGTCTGGATCAAATGTCTTCCTCTTATTAAGAAAAATATATAGGGAAACTGAGATTTGTTCATGTTGTCTCTTTTCTAAGACTATGTTTGTATTTAGTGATGTAGGTATTTATTTTTAACATTATGTTTCTTTACTGGTTGCCAAAGATGCCTTAAAGAGAACAAAGCTTTTGCTCTCAAGATCTCTTTTTGCAAAGGCACTTAGGACTTGAGTGTTTTGAAATGTCGCAAAAAGTTCCTAACCAGCCCAACTAGCCAGTGATCTTGAACCTCTCATGCTAGGAGTGATTCTTGGTTAGAGAAATCACACCAAGAAAGCTGGCGGAACTCTGTTCCCCTGCAGCTGGGAGCTGGTGCTGCGCCAGCTGCAGGAAAACAGCAAGACCCATGCAGCTAGGCTGCGAGATCTGTTTTACTCTCTATTAATTTAAATAATTGGGAGTTAATAAAAGTAGAATATTGAAATACTGAAAATGCTGAAAAGTGGAATACTGAAATACTAGAATACTGAAAATGCTGAAAAATGTTCGCATGATCTAGACATTTGCAAAAGGAGGTACAAGAAATGGAAGAAACAGATTTGTTTTCAAGATTTATGTAGTATTCCCCCTAAGATAATGAAGCACAGGCATTTCTACACCACTTAGGTCTTCACTAAAGTCTGTACCTTAACTATGTGTAGTATTGTTCTCCAGGCCAGAAGCATAGGAGCATGGAAAAATATGGATTTTTCCATAGTCAGTGTCAATCCAAATCATATCTCTTGTGAAATGTGCACCCACTTGTAAAACCTGCATCTAACAATCTGTCTCCACAGACATTGCAAGAACAAAGAGGTGTCTAGTAGCAATGAAGGGATTAAAATATACTCACTTCCTGTAGAGATGTACATTAACAATGTTCAAGTCTTCTAAATATGATAAATTATAGTACAGCATTTGGAAAAAGTAGACTATAGGTGAAAACTTCTATTGAGGAAAATGCTGTTTTTAGAGACTATGTCTAAACTGGGGGCTCTTAGCCCTTCAGCCTTTCATAATCAGAACAGAATTTGTTACATGAGAATGTTTTCTGCAACTATTAGCAGCCATAAATACTGGTCCCAGTGAAAAATGATTGCAGGATAGAGGAGAGGCGATAGCTGTTTAGTTCTCAGTTAACTTCAGCTCAGGCTACAGATTCCAACAAAAACACTCGCTCCTTCTTGCTCTGTTGCAATGGCTAAGCTCCACTTTGGTGTCAAAGTAATGCCAAGAACATATTGCTAATAGCTAATCACTATAATTTGTTGTTAAATGTGATGTAACTAGATACCTGTTTTGAGAATTTTGGAAATTTCTTCCAAATAACTGAAACAACCACATCTAGTTTAAGCACTGAATTGAGTACCAGGCCTGTGCCACAACAGCTGTTGCTGTTGTCCTATGTAACGCATAGTCAGACAACTATCCACCATTTCAAGAAACATCAGTCCTGGGAGCAGTGCTTATTTTTTTTTTTTAAACTGAAAATGATTGTGTGAACATGGGTCTGTTTTCCCTTCCACATACAGTCCAGGTTGTGGGTCGGGTCCAAACTGAGGCCCGATTCTTTCCACTTATATAAACTGAATCATGCTTATTCCTATGAGTAATTCCATTACTGTGAGGCAATTATTAAGACAACAAGATACTACTACATAGTGCATATAAAGAATTCAGCAATGAATAAATCTATATACTTGAGATGAATAAGCTTTCTGCCTGCTTTAGTTTGTTATATTTGGCTTTTTCTTTCCTTTTTTTTTCCTTACTTTATGTGCAATTATTCTCAAGAAACAGAATATTTATTTAATATTGTTCTTTTTCTGGGCAGAAGAATACAAGATTTATTTGTGGGGGAAGAATGGAGAACCTCCTACCAGGCTGACACTATGCAGGCATGAAGAACTGAGTTAAATCTACCACTGAGTGATTAATTGGATTAATAATCAGGAGGTCAAATGAAGGACTAGGTTCTCAGCTTGTGCAGTTCTGTTCTAATGCCAGTTCTACTAAATGGAGACCTAGCCCAATGTGGTACTGTTTAGATGCTAAATAGGCATGTAAGCTTTTTTTATAGCCTTCCTAACTAGTCACAGGATGGAGCAATTTATAATTAAACATCAGGGTCTCAAACTCAACTGTAACAAAAGCATATCATGTATTACCAAGCTGGTCACAAAGTGACTACAAACACAGATAATGGCTCCTGAACTGTCCTAGTGTTTGCTGGAAGTTTATTGACAAAAGGGTTGTCTGGCCAGGGGGATTTCTGAACAGCTGTAGATCCCCTGGGAAACTTTGGCATAGTGCCTGCTTCTGCTGCTGAGCTTTCTTTCCTGCCAAAAGCAATACGGGTGTAGAGGACACAAAGACCACAACTTGGGGGGGGGGGGGTCAGAGGATGCTGGCATGAAACCCTGAGCAGCTCTGTATTGGTGATTGAAGGCAATCAGGCAGCAGTAGGTGACTGCAGTTTGGAGAAGGGGTGGATGCTCCTTGGAGCAGTGGAGAAAGGTCAATGATGTGGAAGGAGTTTGGTGCAGCTGCTGTTAATAGGCAGGAAAGATGGGAATTCAGGTAATTCAGCTGGCTTGTCTTAAGTCCCTGAGGATAACTATTTTCATCCAAGGACCCTATAGGAAATGCCAGCTGCTATCACAGCCAGCACACTGTTAGCAATGGGAACAGGAACTTTCAGGTCAAAATTATGCTCTTGGGTAGCATGGCAGGCCTTCATCTTTCTGCTCTCTCCCTTCTGAAAAAGCAGATAACCTACCTACAGACACATGATGAGCACAATGATTAGCATAAAAACATACCATGTGAGTTTCTGAGCAAGCATTTTGCTTTTGGATTGCAAGACTAAGTCTGCTCAATGTGTACTTCATTTAACAGCCCAATAGCTGCCTTGCTGCTGTTGGGCTTGGGACCTTTCCTTGGTGTAGAACATTTAGTCTATGTTCAAACGTATTTCTCTCTAACATTATTATACAACAAGGGGAAAAACACTCTGTGTATTTCACTGACTGTTTTGTTATCTTTAGACAACTTTTATCTAACTGATCCTTACCTTACACTTAGAATTAAGCTCATTTAAGGAAATTGTCTTTGCTTCATCTCCATTTTTTAAACAAGTCAATAACTTATAAGCACGCTGCAAAAAGTGCTCTCCTTCGGCCAAATCCGTCACAATTATTACAAATCCTAAGAAACAATGGAAAACTTACCCAGATGAAAAAGATTTTTCAAAAGGTGAAAATCTCGTGTTTCCTCTGTCTTTTAACAGGAGATGGTATTTCAGTTTTCTACTGCTGTGTCTAAGACTACTGACTGCAGTTACATTTAGAAGGGTCATCTCCCATGGCTGAACAAGTCTCTTTGTGGTCTGGGTATCAGCTTTGATGTGCAGGCTCCTTGAAAAATTAAAATTCCTTCAAAATTCAGTAAAGGCAAGCCAGTCCTGTGTCTCTCTGAGAGGGCAGAAAAACACTTCTTGCACTTTTCTTTGAGGAGGTGCATGAGGCTCTAAAAAGCTTCAATCCCACCTGCTTGTTTACCTCATTTCAGATTTTTAAGTATGTTTTAGATGAAATTCCTATCTTTCATAAAACACTTTGATATTTTCTGCTGTCCTTGGCCAGTATAGTCTTTCCCATGAACTACTGTGCAGTGAGGTACTAGATTGCTTCCTTGTATATCTGCTTTTCTGTTTAATTTGTATGCATTTTTGAGTGAAAAATACCATTTAGGTATAAATTATGATTTGTTATTAACAGTGAAGCTAGGCAAGAGAATGGACTGATAGCTTTATATAAAGTTGCTGCCAAGCAGCCCTGACAGTAGCATGGAACATAGAGTAAGGAAGTAAAAGCTGTTCATGGAAAATCTGCAGAGTTCTAAGCGTAATCAAAACAGCTGTGGCATGCAAATCAATCACACAGGAGCAAAGAACAGCAATGAAAATCAAAGCAGATTGTGATGACATAAATCATACTGAGGAAATGCATAGGCACTTCTCTGTTTAAATACCACTGCAGATCTACACAAAATGAATCTCACTTTCAAAGTCAATCATAAATGATTGCAGAAAAGAATTTGCCAAACTGATTCAGAATACAAAAGCAGACTGACAATCTAGTTTATTCCCCTTCAGCATCTATGGGCATGCACTCTGAGTAAACTTGCTGGAAGAAACATCCCAAGTAGAACAAGTGAGACTGTAAAAGATGGCTTAAACAGCTGTTAATTTACCTACAGAACAAAATGGCAAGAAAAGAGGCATAACTTCCATGAAGCTGTAGTTCATGTTGTATTCACCTCTAATAGCAGCCTCCCACTTGCTTTAAAAATAGCAGAGCTGTCATATGGAAATAGTGTATCTTCAGAAGGCAGTCTAGAGCTTTATGACTTGTGATGAAATACAGAATCAAGTGTTTTCAATAAATAGACAAGGAGCAAATAAATCTACTCTGGTTTCAGTGGAAAGCTTCCAAATTGGATGGAGACAAGCTAGATTTTTTTTTTTCCTCCCCAGATTGGCAATCAAAATGAAAAGACTAATAGGCAAAATTACTCACACTGTGACTAAAGCTGAAATTGTTGCTTCCAGGAATATTTCTTAGGCTGAGCTTTCAGTATGAATGTGTTCTTGAGTTTAATACAGCCAGCGCTCAAAGTTGCGAGTCCACGACAAAGGAATTAGGAAGAGATACTAAGCTTTCCTTGGGAGCTAACTCGGGCATACATCAGGTTTGCTGATGTAAGCTCAAAGTAACTTTGCTAAAATTGCAAGTATAAACTTAAACTAGAAGCTGTTCCAATTAAACATGTATTCTGTTTCTGACACATATTTCCTTATCCATTAAACTGAGACGCTAGGGAAGGCTTGAATGCCGAAGAGAACTAGGTAGGTACTGGAGAAGAAAATTATGTTCCAACTAGACTGAAATATTTTAAATACATTAATGTGTTATTTTTCCCAAATATGATTTGCCTTACTGAATTATCCTGTCATTTAAAAATAACCAGTTAGATGCTCTGGTCTGATTTTTCTCTCACTGTTTTTTAAAGAATTGTAAAGTGCTGTTTGAATTTACCAAATTGTTAAATCTGATTTTAAACTTGTTCAGGGTAACTTTACTAAAGTTCCTCTGCCTCTATACTGTATACAGTATTCCTAGATGAGAAAATATCTGTACATTTTGAAACTAGTACCATAATCTTCCAAGTTACAAGAATTAAATATATATAAAACAGTTCAATGTAGAAATGCAAATCATGTCCATGAATGAAGAATGTATTTTAACAGTGCTCCACAAGGAGATTTACGTGGAAGCCATCTTTGCCACAGATACCCAGAGCTCTTATTACCAGAAATATATGCAAGATTTTCTAATCTCTGGTCTTGATTATTCTACTTTCAAGATGCTTTAAAATCTTAAAAAATAGGCTGGGACCTATTTATTAAGAAAAACAAACACAAGGGCATACATTGCCTTGTTTAAATAGTCTTGAAATGGTTGTTTGTCTCCTGCAGTACTGTACCTGCCCAAGTACTAAAAAGCATCAAGCTTTTACTCCCTCTCAGAGAAGCTCAACATTGAATTTTGGCTTCTAAAAATAATAGCCATTCTTTCAGGAGGACATAAAGAGATCTAACTAGTTCTGATGCCTACTACTGTTGCTTGAGATATCCAAATACAACCAACCACAACGGCCTCTCTGTGAAAAACAGTGAAATTCTCTCTGGGCTGCGTTTAACCCTGAAGTTTCCTAAATGCATAAATCTATTGTCCTGCTGCATATTCACATGATCCTCAGCCCGTAACCATCAGTAAGATTTTTTTCAAATTAGCTATTCCTTCATTTGTCTCAGATGGCAGGACAGATGTGGTAGGCAATCTCAAAACCTGTTTGTTGAATTATGAAATGAAATTCAACCAGGGAAAAATTATATGTACTTATAATATATATCTAAAAAATTATCTAGGGTCTGCGTGTTTTAGGGTTGACTCTCTTCTCAGTTTTGGAAAAATTCCCCCACAGATTTTGCAACAAGTTTTCTTGTTGCTTCTGTGTTTCTGAACTGACTCTTCTAGTAAGGCATTAAGGACTATAATAGTCTTATAATACTGAATATGACTTCATAAGATATTGTAAGCTTCTTGTTATTTGTTCTGATTTTTTTTAAATTAATCTATTATAACTGTATATTAAAGATGCACTGCAGTATGCTTAAACTAATGAAGATAGCTATGACTTGTTAACTATTACCTAAGTATTCCAAATTCTGAGGCTGCAATTTGGTATGTTACTCTACATCTCTGTCAGTGAAAATTACACAGTTGAATTGCATCTATTGTTGATATACTATTTCCAAGTGTAGACTGAAAGCACTCCGGAATCTTAAATGGACTGAGTTAACTTAAGCTTATTTCATTCATTTCAGATTTTATATTTAATGTTTACTAGAGGTGAATAAGAAGAATAAGATGCTTTTGGCTCTGTTCTTATCAGTAATCTGATGGTTGCTTTCAATAATATCTACTATTTCTGATTTCAGTCTGCAGTTGTATAACAAGATACCCTATATATCCATTACTACTATAAACAGTTATTTTTTTCTTCCCAGTTTTCTTAGCTTTGGTCATTTTGTAGTTAAGCGTTACTAAATTTTGTTTCAGTCACAAATATTCATGAGGCTTAATGAGCTCAAATGTGTTTTGCTGGAGCTCTGTCCTTTACGAATTGACATGTCCTTGAAACATCACTCTTCTGCGTCAGTCTGAATGCTGCCAGAATTTTAGAATTTCCTGACCCTTTTTTTCTAAGTCTGCGTGGTGCTCCACAGAATAGTTTCTTTTAAAAGTCTTTTCAGCTACTTATAGCTTGTTTTAGCCTGAACACAACTGCCTGCCTATATGGCACATTTTTCAGGAGGCTAGTGTCCGATATACTAATGATGGTATAATTGTTTTGAATTTTCTTGTGATTAAAGTGTCTGATTTATAACAACTATTTTTGTATCTCAGCGGGGTGATCACTAATGCAGGAGGAGCTGTAAGGGTACAGACTCTCCCAGGACAAGAAAACTACTCTGCTGTAAATGCCAATGGGATCCAGTCTCAGGTGCTCACAAGATGGGCTTCGTCTTTCTCAGTGACTCGTAAGTGGATCACACTTACTATTTTGCAAACTGCATTTGAAATATTAACAGAACTGTAGGAAACTTCTTCAATGCTCCTGTATGCATAAACAAATGCGATTGCTATCTGAAGTGTAGTAACAAAAATTGTCACTTTTAATTCATTATTTTATCTTCATTTTTCCACAATTTCCTTAAAATATTATTCCAGCTAGAGTAGCTAGTCTGTAGTAGAAGCCAATACATAAAGATGGATCACAGTTATTTAGAATATAATGACATGATAGCAGGCAGTTGACAGTACAGTTCGACAACAGTTTAAGCTGATGAAAGTCAGTGCTTCAATCCTGCTATTTCAGTCCTGTCCTCCTATCACTTCCAGCTGTACGGTTTTTATACCTTCTCTCCCCCTGCCTGTCTTTGTGCACTTGTTGGGCCTTTCAAAGAGCTTGTGCAGTGTTCCCTGCAAACAGAACACTGACCTTCCAAAAATAGGAATAGTGTCTACTTAGATGTGATGTGCTTATTAAGCTACAGTGTGACATAGTGGGTTTTTTTCAGAAGTTTTTTATCTGCGTATTTGAGATACTGTGCCTGAATGCAAACCAGTTATTGTGCCCTGCCACTTGAGTGAGGTTAAACCACCCTCATAAAATCGTATAAATAAGCCTACTGGTTATATATGTTGTTGTGGTTTAAAAAATATTAAAGTATATGTGTTTTCTGGTATATTCTTCCAAAGTTTGGGAAACAGATCTCTCTAATGCATTATTATTATTAACATAGCTAAAATTCAGCCTACTATCCCTAAGTTACTAGTAATCCTTGTGTAGTGTCCATTGCAAATTAATAGCTAAGAACTTGGAATTACAGGTGCTTTTGGTCAGGGTGTAAGTGAAATCCACTTCTCCAGACCAAGTCCTCAATTCATCTGCTAGAAATAATGGCTGCTACAGCTCAAAACCTCTCAGCAATTAGGTATGCTATAATTACTCATTAGCTGCTGTTGTTTCAAATGCAGAAGCTCAGAGAAGTTCATTACCTGTACAACAAGGAGTGTAATACTGGATTACACCAAAGAGCTGTCTAGGCCTGTGTCCTACTCCCAGAGTAGCTAATGGCAGATGAAGAAAGGTTATTGGAAATACAGTATTCTTCAAGCACTTTAATTATATCTAGATACACTAAAATACAGTAAATTTATTCTTCCAATATTTGAACAGGTACAAAGAACACAGCACTTGAAGCAGTTGGACGATCGGTATCAACAGCGCGTCCTTCTACAGGTACGAGCTCTCTGCAACAGGGAAGCCGCTTGTGATAAGATGTGCCGAAGTGCATGAATCCCTGCCTAAAATGACGTTTCATACAATTAATTTATTTTTAAAGAAGAATACATATACAATAACTGTTTTTGCAGTATATCTTTTATCAGTAAAAAGAGGAATCATGTAATCAGAGAGATTGATTCTGGTTTCAGTAGTGTTCATGTAAATTTAAAAAAATGGAATTAATTTGGAAAAGTAATACAGATAACATAAAGGAAGAAAAGAGTTCATGAGCTCAAGGGATATTCATTCCTATTAAATGACAGAAGACAGAGATAATGCATCCATTCTTACAGAACTATTCAACAGCTGTCAGGACTGACATAGCAGAAATTTAGATGTTACATGAATTTCTCCACAGAAAATGCTGTAGTAAAAGGCTAGATCAGTTTTTATGAAGGTTAGTGGTCCATAAATACTGGATTTGGATGTTGTTTGTGAACAGACCATTTGCTTTACAGTTTAAGTCATGGTTTGCTTCTAAACCATTAAAACTGTGTACTGAACAGCAGGATGGCTACCTGAGAAATGGTGAGCTACAGCAATCCACCCAGCTTTCTGTGTTTCAGTAATCAGCTAGGCAGGTGTAGAATGTTAAACTGTTGCATTTGAAAACGAATATTGTCCCAGGAGCAAAGCAGTAGTAGTGCAAGTTTAATAATAAAACTGATTAACAGTTCCTACTGCAGATAGATTGCAATGCAATTCTTGGAGTCTGAGCTTTTTCTGGTTCACTTTTGGCCATTCATCTTCTTGTTCTTAAATGATCCATGCTGTTTCCTTCACTGAAGGTAAAAGACCTAAGAAGCCACTTGATAAAAAGGCTGGAAACAAAGGTAAGAATCCAGAAATTTAACTTTTGCAAAGCAAAATCCTAACATTTATTTGGTGTTAAGTCTAATTATTTTGGATGTTCACAGACTGTAAAGCTGATATTGCATTTCTCATTGATGGAAGTTACAACATTGGCCAACGTAGATTTAATTTGCAGAAAAACTTTGTTGGAAAAGTAGCTGTGATGTTGGGAATTGGAACAGAAGGGCCTCACGTTGGAGTTGTACAGGCCAGGTAAGAACAGATCGATACAAAATATAACTGAGTGATTAATAAGAGAAATCAATTAATATCTCACTCCTATTTTACAAAAAGTATTCACTCAGTAGCAGCTGATAAATAGCAAGAGAAAGCAAACTCTTTTCAGCTGTAACACTGTTTCCTCCGTGCTATGCTGAGATGTCCATGTGAGAGGACATCACAAATTTGATCATCTTCTGCCTCTGTGATACTTGATATTTGGCTAGAGAGAGCAGCTGGACTTTTCACAGCCTCTCTGCTGCTTACAGTTTTGTAGCTCATTTTAGTGAAACAGCAGAAAGCACTCCGCAGAGGAGAGATGGCTCATTTTAAAAATTGTAGAGAGATAATTGGCACAAATGGCTATGTACATGTACAAAGCAGAAAACTGCTCTTGACAACATATAGGTTACTACAGCTAATATTTTCAAATTGTGAATGGTCACTTTTTTATTTTAAGGCTATTCATAGAATTATTTAGGTTGGAAAACACACTTAAGCTCATGGAGTGCAACTGTTCATACTACTGTGTATGGTTGCAGACTGCAAAACTGTCTAAAAGCCACTGCAACATCCAATGCATCAGTAGAAGGTTTTTTGGAACCACAGGTTAGTTTGCTAGTGCTCAGCAACAGCAGTTTTCCAAGGCTTCATTACTTTGGCTATGGCTTCTGGAATAAAGGAAGCACAAAGAAGTCTTTAACGTACTTATTCCAAGAAGATGAAACATCTGCTAGATTAACACATGGTTTCTCTACCACACCTTTCATTGTTAAAGGCTGTTCCTCTCCCCTCCCTTTAGGCAACTGTAGAGTAGATGTCTGAGTCTGATTTAATGACCTAGGCTTACTTTTATAGTCACTAGAAAGACCACATTCGTGGTATAAACCATCTGAACTGGTTTGGATGCCTCCTTTTAGGATGTGATGAATTCCATCCTGAAAAATCCAGTTCCTATCCACTGTAGACATCAAAAGCTAGGGGAAATGAACCCCACTCTTGATGTCCTGGGTTTAAATATTATAAGGTGAGGAACAATTTGTGGAGAAACTGAGTAATCGGTTTAGCATCTTCAACGTTCAAATCTTCTTCATTAGAAATTAATCTTACAAGCAATAATCTTTCTGTCTCAAAATATACCATTTTAAGTTATTCTGCCATGAAAATCAGCACTGCAGGCATAGGGCTTCATTCTAGTGATTCTGATGCAGGATCAGGCTATTTATTCATAGCAGCAGCTCTTTGACCTGCTGGTGTTTATCTTTCTACTCTGCATGGCAAAATAAGAATTTCTTTTGGTTTGCTACTGTAAATCAAAAGTGAAATCTGGAAACTTAGCATAGCTAAAATCTTTCATTTCTTAAACCAAGTCAGTAGCTAGCCTATCTTAAGACTTCCCAAATTAAATAACTCAAACTGTATTTCATAGGATTTTTTTTTTTATAAAGAAGGTATTTCTTATACAAATAGTAGGAAACCTTCCAATTTTCAATTACACAAATGCAGTTAGTTTAACATTTGGCATGTTAAATTTTTTTTCTGTACATATGTTCAACCTAATGTTTTCAGCTGCTTCGTAAGCCTAAGAATCAGCTTGTTCTGAAATTACCTACCTGGGTAAATAAATTCCTTTTGCTAAGGATTGTGAGAATTATTAAGCAAGAGCATACTTCTGTTTCACTAATTAAAAATATAGAGAAGAATAGATATTACCAAGAACAAAATTATTCAGTGTATGTTAGCTTGCTAATGCCATAGTGGTATGAAAAGTGAACTATATAATTTATTACTCTGTTTTATTTTTCCACAGTGAACATCCAAAAATTGAATTCTATCTGAAAAACTTCACTGCTGCAAAAGAAGTTTTGTTTGCCATAAAGGAATTAGGGTTCAGAGGAGGCAATTCTAATACAGGTGAGTCCATCCTTCCATGCAAACAGAAATTACTTATTAACGTATTTATGTGTATGTGTGTATCTACTGAAGTTCTTATAATTCAGTTAGGTAAGAAAGTGTTTTAAATACCATGCTTATCTTAGGTTCAACATTTTTCCACTAGAACATTTCTACATCTTACATTTCATTTCCAGAAGTTAGGGTTGCTTATTACACATTTAATTAGAGCAGAAGTGCAAATATCACTTCCTGCGTTTAAACAGTGATCAACTTTTCACTGTTAACAGTGATACCTTGAGACAAATTCATATCTAAGAAGCTTAGCATTTCATTCTTGTTGGGTGGCTACTTAAAGAGTTAGAATAAACTTAGAATAAGTAGTAAGTGGTTGTGAAGAGATGTTTGCCAAATGAGGAAACTGAGTGTTCCAAATACATGGCAATTCACAAGCTAAATTTAGGTAGCTCCTCAACTTTCTTCCTTCCAATTCTTTTGGCAGGCACTAACATATCTACTTCTTACTACAAAACTAGACCTGTGGGTGAAAAAAAGTCAGTGATTTTTTTTCCTCAGGTTTATCTGTGGATTTTTTTTTTTTTTCTTGTGGGGGTGGTTTGGTTGGTTGGTTTTTAACTTCTGGGTTGCTTGAGCTTCATTATTATCAAATTTCCCGGGACACTGTTTTGCTTTTACACTGAGTGAGACCTGTAATCGTAACAGAAATGCAGCACAATTTCATACAGGGAACTGGTACCAAAATGTAATCACATTTGTTCTTCATATTCTTTTCCCCCTCAAAACTAGGGAAAGCTTTGAAGCACACAGCTCAGAAATTCTTCTCTTTGGAAAATGGAGCACGCAAAGGCATTCCCAAGATCATTGTAGTGTTCCTAGACGGCTGGCCCTCAGATGATATAGAAGAAGCTGGCATAGTGGCCAGAGAATTTGGAGTCAATGTATTCATTGTATCTGTAGCAAAACCCACAACAGAGGAGCTGGGAATGGTACAAGACATTGCTTTTGTTGACAAAGTAAGAGAGAATATCACTATACATTTTTCAGTCACCGCTATGATTCTAGAGAATTTACTTCATGCTAAAATCCTAACAAAGTAATTTAATTGTTTTTTTGGAGATGTATATATATGAAAATATTAAGAATTATCCCTGCTAATAAGTGATTTGAAAGAATAGCACTAGGGTTGTTTTCCTGCTAAAGAGTCTACACAAAGGGTACCAAAGTGGTATTGCCATCCTCCTAGTTCAGAGTCTTGGCCAAGTTGTGGCTCCTGGACTTTGTATTTACGTGAAGATAGTCAGAATAGAACCCCCTCACCTAGGTATGGTTCAATCTGTCACAGGCAATGGAATGCAGCTATGATATTTCCTATCCTGAAATGGCAGACAGAGAAGCATACCTTCCAGTACCTGCTCTATGGATGATTATTTACTAACATTACAAACAGAAAAGTTTGAGAAAACCACATCCTAACAAGTTCACTCGTGAGCCGTTCATCTTGGATGAAAAGTTTTGGATCTTGGTCTGTATATGTTAGAGTAGAAATTCAAACACAGATCACATACTCTCATGTGAGCTTTCTAATCACTAGGTCTTTAGTTACTGTCCAATAAGAAAACCTCTCATTTTCCACAGGGAGGTTTTAAATGTCTAATTTCAGCAGAAACTTCATAGCTCAGGGCATGAGCAGAATGAGGCACTACAGCTCTGCTGCTTCTAGGCACAAGATAGCTTGCTGCTGATCCCAGTGGTATTGCAAGCAGGTCCAACTCCTGTCTATTCAGGCACAGAAAGAACCTGACCTCAGGTGACTGAGGCCTGATCTCCCCTTCTTCATTTTGGTCTTACCCAGATTAGTTATCACCTTGGAGAGCTGATTTTAAATTTAACCCCCTTCTCAAATACCTTGTACTTCCTGTGCATCTTATGGAAGCCAGTGGAAAAAGAAATTTTACTTTGAATGACCTGGAGCTGTATTTCTACCCAACTGTATGTCTGTGTTTATGACATTATAGATTAAAAAAATAAGGGGCTTACCAGATTCAAAGGGAAAATACAGAGACCAATTTTCAGTGGATAAGCAAAAATACAGATCTTTCAATCCTTTGGATATTTGGTAGCATGACTGACTTTACTTTTAAAAATCATAATTATAATTTTGAGTTATTACAGTTCATATGAATAAAGTTAAATGATAGGAAATTTCCAGAGCTTGAGGGGCAGAGATGACTTTATTATTGGATAAAATAAGCTATATTCTAATTTTCACTGACTTCAACTGCTGAGGTTTGTCCTCAATTTCTTTAAAAACAAAAAACCCACCCCAAATTCCCACCATCAGGTTCCATTTTTAACCTGTCTTTGAAAGAAAATCACATAGATGCCTGATTATTACCCATACAGCCACTGTGTCAGTATTCACCTGTTGACTTTTTGTTTTCAAACAGGCTGTCTGTCGAAACAATGGCTTCTTCTCTTACCAAATGCCCACCTGGTTTGGTACTACCAAATACGTGAAACCTCTTGTCCAGAAACTGTGTTCACATGAGCAGATGTTGTGTAGCAAGACATGCTACAACTCCGTGAACATCGGTTTCTTGATAGATGGTTCCAGCAGCGTTGGAGATAGCAACTTCCGCCTTGTGCTTGAATTCATCAGCAATGTTGCAAAGGCTTTTGAGATTTCTGACATTGGTTCCAAGATTGCAGCTGTGCAGTTCACATATGATCAGCGTACTGAGTTCAGCTTCACAGACTACACCACAAAAGAAAAGGTCCTCTCAGCTATCCGGAACATCCGCTACATGAGTGGTGGCACTGCTACTGGTGATGCCATTTCTTTCACAACCAGAAATGTGTTTGGGCCCATGAAAGATGGGCCTAACAAAAATTTCCTCGTTGTCTTGACTGATGGTCAGTCTTACGATGATGTTAGAGGACCTGCTGCTGCTGCACAAAAAGCAGGTAAATTACTTCTCTTTGAAGGCAATGGAAGTTAATTCATCCTGTTTATGCTGTACTGTAAATGTCCAGATTTTAAACAAAGTTTGCAAATACAGCCCCACTGAGTGAATCGAGTATCCATACCTGTTTAAAATTCAGGAAAATGTGAGCTCTTAGGAACTGGTTGCCATTAGGATGGAAAATCAGTGCTGGAGCCAGGTAGAAGTGGACTCACTGATGGCAGTTCAGTTAAAAATGTACACCCACTCTTATTTTCCAGAACAAGAGAGAAATTAGTAGATTAAAAATAGAGAGCCATGTAGTAAAGTCCCAACCAATGATGCCATCCAATATGGCACTACTCCTGCACTCCATCGTCATCTAGGAAGGAAATAAGCAGTTTTGGCCAAAAAGCTTATCGGGCTGTGGATGCTTAAAAGTATTAAGCATACACAAAGGATCCAAATTTATTTTCAAAATTATTTTACACAGTGTTTCAAGACTGACATTGTAACTACTACATTCATGTGTGTCACAATAAAAACAACTAAGACACTAGCTCTTAAGATACCCCGTATTTCCTTCAGGATTCTGACTGAGACAAATCTAATTCCTGAAATCTAATCAACTTTGACACACTGCAGGTATTGAAGCATGCTTTTCTGATCCAGATTAATTCATGGATGTAGACATGGCTGTTTTTCTTGTATCCATAGGCAAAATGGTCTTAACTTTTTTTTCTTCTTACTGTACTATTACATTGTAGGAATAACAGTCTTCTCTGTTGGTGTTGCCTGGGCACCTCTGGATGATCTGAAAGACATGGCTTCTGAACCAAGAGAGTCTCATACTTTCTTCACTAGGGAGTTCACAGGATTGGAGCAGATGGTTCCTGATATTATTAGAGGCATCTGTAAAGATTTTTTGGACTCTAAACAATAAAGCAAAAATCTGCTATTGGATATTACTACTTTTGATACTAAAAATCATGAAACTGAAATGGTCCCTTTAAAGTACAGATATTTTATTCTTATATATATTATCACAATGCAAGGGGAGAAGGGCTACTTTTTGTTCCTATAGTCAGCCAAGGATTCTTGCGAGCTTGTTAGAAGATGCACTTAATACTGAAATGCAGAATTTGGCCAACAGCTATTTTCAACACATATATAATAACCTCAAGTTTAAAGCTATGCATATTGTGCACTTAAGGCTATCAGATATCAGCAGAAGAAACAATACAGCTCTGACATTTTTGCTGTCACTTGCTAGATGTCTTCTCATGAGTTAAAAATAATATAATTTTAAATACGTGGTACTATCTTCTATAAGCCTTCTGAAGCCTATGATTCTGTATCTTTTCAAGGACTTCTGATAGCGTGAAGTACTTCCAGTGCTTCAGTTGTGCAACATCCATTATTGCCAGGCAGTTAAGAAAAGGTATGACAGATTGTAGCTAAGCAGTATTTTTACTAGTTGAGGTTTTGCTATTGTGAATGATACTGCCACCTGGTTGGCAAGGTTTACATCAAAAGACATTTAACTTTTACCCACAAATTTCTGTGGAGCTGTTATTCAATTCTTTTGGCACAGATTTTGAAAGGTATTTAAGGCACAGTAGTTGTTTTTGAGGATCTGGATCCTAACATATTAGCTGATACTACTGCTTCCTATGCCATTGAAGTCAACAGTGATATTCATAATATATCTTACAACTGGATGTTTTTCCTGTCTACTGCCTTGTACTGTAAAATCAAGACAAAGTTGTTATTGGCTAGACAGAGACAAGAATCTGGGGCAAAGAGATTCAATTAGACCACACACTGGGAACAGAAAGCATTCAAATCCAAAGGTATCTCAAACATTGAAACATAACTGATTTATATCAGATTACATGGTTAGAAGAGAAGAGAGCAGGCAGACACATACAGAGATTCAGTAGCTCACAGAATAACAACTTTCTAATGCTAGGAAAAACATCTTTAAAGATGTGTGAGGTTTGCTGAAGGAATAGTTTTCTTGAGAAAAGGCTTTAATTTGATTTCATACCTAGTAATATGTTGATGTATTTATACCTACATGCGTGTGGTTAAAACAATACAATATTCACAAAGTTATTCCAGGTTCCTGGTGTGAAGAACAGACTTCAAATATTTTTTAGAAGTATATTTTTTGCAAGTAAAATATCTAGTAGAAAACAAAACAGCACTTTCCCTATCAATCTAGGTTTTCCCTTTTTTCATTCCCCCCCATTGATTGTAACATTCATAGTAGTTATGGAGTGGCACAGAAGGGATTGTATTCACCAGGCTTTTGGTGTGCTTTTTTTTTTTTTAATAACTTATGACTGGCTATATATTACACTAAACATGAATAGCAAAGATACTTTGTATTTTTCTATTAATTGTTACCCTTAATTTTGTTATGTGTTTATAGGTAAGAATATTCAGCTGTTGCTGTATAAATTCATATGCAATATCAACTTTGTGCAAAAGTTTAATTTCGTTTATAAACTTTTTAGAGAAATATATCTTGCAAGAAAAGTGGGACTGCTGCTGTTTTAATATTCTGTAATATTAAAGTCTTTTTATCATGAACCTCATGTAGTATAGTTTAAGTTGCATGTGATGCTTCCTAACTGTCTGTATTATCTTAAATCCCAGTTTGCAAAAGAAAAAATCTTAAATCATCCTCAAATGGTAAGGATACTATTTATACAAATATTTTAATTTGAGTCAATATCAAAGTTTTAGTCATTGTTCATACTAAGTATGATGTGCTAGTTGAATCTTCTAGCCAATGTGCAATTTATATTCAGTAGAATCACATTTTCCCTCCCACTTTGTTTTTACTATTGCAAAGGAGGAGTCAGCTTTACTAATGTCATTCATTTATCAAGGAGGAAGCAGGTCAATCTCTGGGACACTAGCTCTGCAGGTTTCAAACATCCACATATTTCCATTTCACAGGAATGGTGATGCCACATTACTTGCACCATTCATACAGCCCAGTTACACTGAGGTAGGAAGTGGTGGGTACAGAAAATACTTTTTTAAATATACAAATTTTATGTGGGAGCAAGCATTTGTGACCATAGTTTTGATCTGGAAAAAAAACATTGGCAGGATACAGATAAAAGGATTGAGAGCTGGCGAGATACTGAGCCAGGGTGGAAAGGATGTGGACTGTGCTGTAAGTAGAAGGTAAGTTTGGAGAAAGAACAGTGTGGTAGCGGGTAGCAGACACGATGTGAAGTTCTGTTTTGGGTAAGAAGGTAGGTAAAGCCACAGTAGGAGGGTTTGGTTTTATGCTACTGCACCAAGCAGTACAAAGAATGTGAACAGAGCTGCAGCTACGACTGCATTGCTGCAGGTATTAGGACTAGCAATCAAGAATATGGCCTGGAGAGATCAGTTCTGGTCTCTGGTGAGAGTGATGAAAACCATGGCTGGGTGGCTAGGCTAGATGATCTTTAAAAGGTCCCTTCCAATCCAAACCATTCTGTGATTCTGTTTCCCTGAAAAGTACTCACAAGGTTCAGGGGCCTTGGATTTGCAACCCCACTGCTGACAAGATACCACTGCACATAAAAATTCAGACTCCTTCTCTACTCAGAAAAGAGTAGAAGATTCTAAGTTAGCAGTTTAGGTAGTTACTGCAATTCTCAGAGCTGCTTCTGAATTTTGCATCAAATAGTAGTTAAATAGTAGTTTTAAATAGTAGTTAACACAGTCCAAAACTCATCCTTCCCCATGGAGCTCCCAGAGCAATCTAAAGTTACAAAACTATTAATTTGCTGTCCTAAAGAAATTGAAATGACTTTTTGTACCATGATAACGTCTAGTAAGGGCTGCAACCTACAGCCCTGCATTAGTTAGGACATATGCCTGAGCACTTGAATCCTTCACTGTCAGAAGACCAAAGAAGACACCAAATCTGTCTCTTACATTTCCTGGGTGAATTCTTTACTCATAGGATATTTTATAACTGAAAGAAGCACACAACTTCCTCCTACATTGGCAGTGTGCCCTTCTCAGTCCTTGAAGGAAATGTTACAAATGCTTATCTCCAAGTTAAGATTCCAAGTCAGAGATTACACACACACAACACTTAGACTAATTTCCGTGCTATTTCCTGCATGCTACTTCAGCACAGAGGTACAAAGATCGCATCTGTACAAAGCAGCTCCCTGCTGAACTTGCAGGTCATTCATTGGGAATTTTTATCCCAAGGTGCTGGCATGGCCCCATGCTCTGCAGAGAATGCCTCTACACCCAGGCCAGAGTCTCTGATTCCAGTTCTAAGGCACCTCAAATTTTACACTTCACACAGATTTTAGGCATTTAGATCCTTTCTGACCATGAATCACCTTGTATGTACATCTTTTGATAGCACAACACTTTCTAGCTATACGCTTGTCTGACAAGTGTAGGATGTAGGAAAAGCAGGTACACAGTCCAGGACTGAAGGTCAGAGAAGTCTCCATACTGCCAGACCTGCGACCTGGTAGCAAAAAGCTTTTATATTACACCCTCAGGCAAAGTGCAAGAGAAGGTCTCAGAAGTCAACCTTTATCACTGCTTGTGAAACTATTAATATTGAACTAGCAAGGAACACAAAAAATCCAGAAGTAAGACCATCCTAATATTCTTGCAAGAAAATAATCACTTTAAAACTATTTACTTTGCCCTTCAAAATAAATGCCAATAAAGAGCAGCTCTGTAGCAACCAGCCAAAATATTTGTATCAAAAGCCAAGGACTATACTTCTCTACTTAGAATTTTGAAGCAGGAAGACAGAAGGAAGAATGGGAGGGGTTTGAGACATACAAAGTAGAATAGTTTCATCAGAACAGTTGTTCCTCCCATAAATGTTCTTAATTATTTTATTTGCAATTCATATTAGTGTTGTCACATAGGTCTTCTACCAAGTATGGCACCATACAATACAAATATTGTATTTTCTTTTCCCCCTGCTCTGAAGAAGAAAAGCAGTGACAACTTTTATGCCTTGATTTTAAGCCCTATTTCTAATGAGGCAACTCTCATTTCACTACCAAGCTCCACGTAAGTCACTGCTTTTAAATGTAGAGATTCTAGTTTTCTCAGCACTTTCCTTCCTTTCATTAGGCTGAAGGGTAAGTCAGCTCCAGAAAGCATCAAAGCCACAAAAGTCAGAAAATTTCTCTGTTGCACGCAAGTGCCACAGAAGGCCTGAGCACGTTGTCAAAGAAGATCAACTTGTATCTTTAACAAACTGCCTGGAAACTGGAGCCTTAGATCCCCAGCCTAATAAAATCAATCAACAAAATTTTTCCTGACTGGCTTTCATTTGGACCTGGGACAGTAAACATAAAGGGTTTTCTTGAGAAGCTGAAACAGACTGTGTTTGAATAGCTTGTCATCAACTGCCATCCAAATATAGACACCAAATATACGGAAACTTCCACTGAACAGTTTATAATTTAAGTATGAGTAACTTTCCAGTTATATATGTCTATCAACTGGAGCACACATTCCTTTGCTCAATCTGGCTTCAACAGGAATTTTGCCTCTGGCTTCAGCTGAAGGAAGAATAGGCCCTGAAAATTTTCAGTCTATCATAAAATCCAAGGGCTTAAGCTCTGCTTTGAAGCACACTGCTCACTTTGAATTTAATCTCATTAGGATCAAAATTTCCTTTCCTTTCAAACAATCAAGTTTGGTTAGTGAAGTATCCTTGATCAGAAGCCACTTTCATTACCTGAAGGGTATTTAATGTTTTATTACTCTAACATTTATTTGCATGCATCTGTGTCTACATACAAATGAATACCGTGTCCTTACTATTTTTGCTTATGTCCCACCACTGGAGCAGTCCGCAAATGCTAGAGGGTCAGCTGAACTCTAGCCATCCTGGGATAAGGAAGGGAAAGAGCAATGCTTTGGCCAGTTTGTTTACTACAGCCAAAAGGCGCAGGTAGCGTGGCTTCCTGGTTGCCATGAAGCCTAACCTCACACTGAGGGCATCCTCCTGGAAGCCAGGCACTGATGGTTTGAATATACCATCAGCCTAAGGGAATAACTGAACCTACAGCTGAACTTCATACTGGACCAGTTCCTAAGACACCGATATGAGAATCCTGCATAGCTGTTTTTGCTAGAAAATGCTAATTAAACTTTTCCAACCTCCACTGAGGTCGGATACGGCCTCTACTACTTAGCAGCAGAGTATGGTAGAATGTAAGCAAAGGGATAAGAACTATTTTTCTGCCCTGGTGTATGTGATCAGATTACAAATATGATAAACAATTCTCTGCCAAAGAATACAAGTCACAGATAACAAGAAGTCAAATGACTGGCAAGGTTTAGGAAAATAATTTGAATTAGATTGGAAAACAAAACTTACATACTAAGCACTAGTTTTAATTTTTTTCAAAGTTTCAAACAGACTATACCATTAAAGTAGTATTTTTTAAAATCAAAAGCAAATTCACAATTATGTACTTTCTGTAATTCTCTGACACTTACCTTTGGGTATGTTAATAATATACTATTTGTTCAGAAAAGGAAGATAGGGAGACAACAGCTTTCTCCTATCTAAATATTCTAAACAAGGTGAGGCACACAACTTTGTCCTATTGAACTACTAATTCCGGTGAGGACTAGGAGTCAGTTTAGAAACAAAACAACTGTCTGGCCTAGCATGCTGGTAATGAATACTTCAACAAGGGCTTCCCAGTGGCCTGATTTGCTCAAATCTAAACAGAAACTAGACCAAACACACACAATTAAGAGAAAGCAACCATGATTACTTGCCTCTGTAAGCCCAAAGATCTGCCAAAAAAAAAATAAATTTCTGACAATGTAATCTGTACACACCATGGAAACTGTCAGGTATTAGATCACTCAAGCTGGGGAAAATATTTCGAGCCTCTCAGAAATTCTTCTGTACGGCAACTGTTAGCTAAACCATCTTAACAGAAAACTACACTTACTCAGACTATCAAAATCAGCCACCTGGGTTATCAAAGGCAAAAGAGTGAAAGCACTAATTCAAGAAGCTAAAATACAGCTCCTGTTTTGCAAACAACTGCACTAGTAATGAAGTGGTATTGAAAAGCATTTTAAAAGATTTCCTGTCATTAAGATGCAATGATATATCTAACTAACACTGAAAAACACCAGGTAAGGCAGTCCAGGGGAAATCTCTGGCTACCAACCAGTCCACCAAAAGCACCAGGCACATCAAACAGAGCCATGACACAGACCTCAACACACAGCCGCTGCATGCGGAGTGTGCAGGACCTCACAAGAGCTTCTGCTTTTGAGCTCCTGCCACCAGAATCCGCAGGTGCCAAATGCTGCTTCTCCAGAGGCAGAGCTCTTCTCACCAGCCGAGCCACGGCAGTCTGCCCGTGTGAGGGGCAGTGGCGAGGGCCCTGCACCCTCCTCGGTGCCTCCCTGCCTGCTGCACAGTGCATTTTCCCAAGGCAGCTGAAGGGTTTGGGGTTTTTTTTTGCTCCCAGCTGTTGCTGAGTTTTCAGGGAAGGAAGACATTACTTCTGCCTGAAGCAGGAGTTCTTTATTCACATTGAATTGTAAGTCTGACAGGAGCTTAGATGCAAGATGCCCCTAATCAAATGAGAAGCTTTTTCCTCAGGAAAGCTTTCTCTTTGGAAAGGAAAAGCTCCACATATCAATTAAAAACCAAGCAAGCCACCCATTTCAATGTAAAAGAGCAACTGGAGAGGGAAGACATGTGAAACAATAGGACAAAATCTGCTTAAAAAAGCCAAGTGACCAATAGCATACAACCCTGCCACCCAATCCTCCTTCATGAGGGAAAAACATGTCCTCTTGGCCAGCTGCCATTCATGAACCAAAAGCTCTCAAGCTCCATCTGGGGAGTGCCCAGAAGCAATCGGTCACTCCCCTGCCCAGCCTCCAGGCTCTCCAGAGCCACCCCAGGCTGGTGGCCAGAGGAGAAACGATGGCTCCCAACAGTCACACAAGTCAAGCTGCAGGTAGAGGCAGGGGAGAAGCCCCATAAAACACCTCAGGGCAATGTTACCAACAACAGACAACATGAGCAGTTCTCCCCCTCCACCAACACCAAAATGTCTGCAGCCAGGGAGGGCAATGCCCCTCCCATCCTGCCTACTTACAGCTTGCTGCCAGACTCCTGCGGCCCTGCTGCCCCCAGTCCAGAAGCGGCCATTATGGCCTCCTCCAGGTGGCACCACCAGGTGAGCCCTTCAGCTTCCGCCCAGCCACAGCAGGCAGGCCAGCAGCCTCTGCGCACTGAGCTTATAAAGTCATCCTCTCAAGAGTTCAAATGGACATCTATTTCTGTACATCACACCTGGATTCATGACCTGATGGTTGTACAAGCTACTTTTTTCTCTTAGAGGTTTCTCAAAGCCTCTGGAGCTTTCAAGAAAAGCTGAGAGTTGAGAGACAGAAGCAGATGGGAGAAGGAGGTTTGCAAGTCAGCTAGCACTAATGAATGCTTAAGACAAGTGGAACTAAAAATCTTTATAATATTATCAAAAATGTTCAGCTGCAAAAAGCTCCTCTTTGAGTTATGATGAAAACTGCTTACAAAAAATTGGTCACATAGCTGATCTTACTTATTTTTTGTCAGAAAGGATAGAGCAGCAAATTGTTCTCTTACAGTGATATTCTCACTTCAGGTTAAAGGGTGTCCAATACATCCAAGTCAAAGACACCCCAAAAGCAAATACTCCTTGATCACCAAGTGAAATATTTATTCTAAGGTGTCCAGTACTCTCTGAAGTAGAATGGAGCGTTTCACCTTAACAGGTTATAAATCTCACTTTGTATCTTGTGATAGAAATGAACAATTTTACAAGCCCCATAAAGATAATGCTAGCTTAATTATTATATCTATTTGAAAGACCATCACTTTTCATTTGTAAAGAATGGGGCAATATCAATACTTTTGAACTTCCTAAAACAGATACAGCTCCTAATAATACTCCGTTTAAAAGAGGTAGCCTTTAACCCACACAGCTAGTACAAGATCACTATTAAATTCCTATTTGTAGTCTCAAGTTTTACAAATAGATATATAAATTCACAGCACTATTCCTTTAGAAAGTTTTTAATGCTGTAATAAATCCATTAATCTGAATCAATTGAAAAAGAGAACATCAAAAGTCTCACAGCACAGGTAAAGATTTAAGTAACAGAACACTACAGATACTCTCCATGTAACTGTATGTTGTTGAATGAGTATGAAAATTAAAGATCTCCTGATAAGGTTCTAAATCACAAAAAAAATCAGGCCTCACTGACATCTGTTCAGTTTGATGTGCATCTAAAGAATTACACTGTAGCTACTGTTAAAGTACACATCAACAACTTTCAGTTTACTGTCTTCAGCAGAGACTTAGAGCACTGAAGTCAGAGGTGCAGTGATTCTTCAAAACGAGAGCCTTATGACGGAGGCTACCTCACATTGCCTCCTTTTCATTACTAGGGATCTTGCCAGAGTTAAATGAACTTCCTTAAACTCTGTAAGTATTCAAAACTAGAACTCTGTTGTTATACACTACTTTTCAGAAAGTCTAGATGACTTCTCTTATGGGGGGGCCGTTAAGAAACCCAGGTAAGAGGGAGGACTAAAACCAAAGCATGTTGTTCTCCATTAGCAAGTCGGTCAAAATTTGGTTCTATGTTAAAATTAGAAAATAAAGCAATGTATTTTTCTGACATTTGTAATGTTTTGTAACTTGCACTATTTTATTTTTAAAAATCTATTAATATAAGCCATTTAGTTTGCATAGGACTCAAAGATGTGTATTCTCCAAATATCAACAGAGCAAGTATTAAATATGGAACTTAAACCTTCATTCATGCTCACTTTAGACATAGCATTTACAACCAATTCCAGAGCCTTCTGGTTTTCTTCTTTTAAAAAAAGTTCTTTAAAAAAACCTGTAAATACATATATATATACACACACACTACAATGAAAAACACAAACTAAACACAACTAAAAGGTAAAGTCAGTCCATATTTTCATACCACGTACCTTAACTGGGAGGAAAAAAATTTCCCAGCAGGATTTCTGTAGACCACCTTATCTGCACCTTTAGTCTCCCTGCAAAAACAGCAGTTGCCCAACTGGGATGCATTTGTTTGAGACACCTTTTATGTTACATGGTAGCTAGCAGGCAATCAGCACTGTGTAGCCAAGAAGCTTTCCACTGATTTGAGATGGGAAGTGCTAAAGAAGCACGTGAAAGCATGTCAGTACAGAGACTGTTATCAGTTTTAAAATAAATTAACACAGGAGAAATGGATAGCTTCTGAAAATGTATCCTTAGGCCCACAGAATTTTTCCACTAGGAAAATCTACCAATTATCTCCTGACAAATAAAGTCTTTCTTAGGATTTCTAAATCAGGGAAAATTCCTCATCAGTGCTTGTTATATCCTTTTTCAGATGTATTTGATATTTATGTAGACAGGATGCTGGACTACAGTCACCACTCATCTACTTAAAATAGCTCCTACAATAAAAAGCAAGATGGGAAATCCATTACATCAATCATAACTAAATGTGTTTAATAATACATTTGGCATTTTGAGTATCTTTCCATTCAGGGTCTGAGCACAAGTCCTTTGGGTCTGTCTTACAAGAGAGAGGTAATCAGGCCTTTCTAAGTTGAGGTGTTTTTGTTAAACAAAAACATTTATTTTAGCATTATCATTCTTCTGCATTGCTAGTACTATAGCTCTTCTGTTTTCAAAAACAAAAAACAAATAAAGGTTTTAGCATGTTATATCCCACAATAAACAAACTAAGACTGCATTAAAGATTATTGTCAATATTCAATAAATGAAGCCTTACTACCACATTTGATCCACTATACATTAGTGAACTACGATCATCATAATATGGCCTGTTGGAGGAGGTTCAGAGGAGGGCCACAAAGATGATCAGAGGGCTGGAGCACCCCTCCTGTGAGGACAGGCTGAGAGAGTTGGGGTTGTTCAGCCTGGAGAAGAGAGGGCTCCATGTAGACCTAATTGTGGCCTTCCAGTACCTAAAAGGGGCTACAGGAAAGCTCTGGAGGGACTGTTTACAAGGGTGTGTAGTGATAGGACAAGGGATAATGGCTTTAAGCTGAAGGAGGGCAGATTTAGGTTAGAAGAAATTTTTCACTATGAGGGTGGTGAAGATGACCATTAAGATTTCAATTAAGGAAAATAAGCAAATATTTTTTGTTTTACCATTTCAATTTTAATACAATTAAAAAAAAGGTAAATGTTATGCATGGCAATGTTTATTAAACAATCACATTTCATTTAAGCATTAAAATGCAGCAGTCTGGAAAAGCTGCCAGAAACAATGTTTGGCTTCAGAAAAGGCGATTATGAAATTACTTCCAACAAAATTCAAATACTCTCTTGTCTGTTGATTAGTTGAATGCTTTAGACTGGAAAGAACAAAAAGTGCAAATCAGCTGAACGTTACTTTCAAAAGTAAAGTCTTAGTGTCCTACAAGCAGTTACTGAAAGGCCTCACCTCAATCTTCATCATAAAGGACAAAATTCTCCAATTTCTATACAATTAGAATTTACTGTAACATTTCAAACAACATTATTACTAAAACAAAATTAATTTTAGAATATAAATGCAGTACTCTGCCTACCGTGAGCACCTTTTTTTTTTTTCCCTTTTTTAAAAATCTAATTTGCTTAACATGAGATGGCATGAGATACATTCTCACTGCAAAACTGGAAACTGACATGGAACGACACAGTTACAACCACTTACAGGAACATGTTCCAGCTTAAGGTAATTTATACCTAAGAATACTACTTTTACATGAAAAATCTAAGATTCATATTGTGGTGTTCTGTTTCTGCTGATACGCTTTCAAGGAAAGTGACTCATCACAGAGTAGCTAAATGTTGACCTGCAGTTTAGCCGTTTGCAAAAAGATTACCCTTTTGCACGTCACCTTTATTGGAGGACTTGTAAAGAGATGGACAAAGGTCAATAGGTAACATTTGACATATGGGCAAATTTTAAGCATTAAAAATGACTTTTTTTTTTTTTTTTTAAATTCGACACAATGATTTAGTGGCAGTCTGCAATAAAACACTATCTTTCTGGCTCCTAAATCACTTGAGAATCACTTCATATACAAAGACACTGTGATTATCATCTTATAAAGGCTCTAAGAATACACTAGCAATTTTCAATTTGTTCTTGTAAAAAGCTTTAAAAATCTTGTGGAAACATGTTCTTATACGTGGGTACTGCTGCTTGAAACCAAACAGTTGGTTGACATCCAGACAACTATTACAATTTTCCAAAAGCAAAGCAGCTTATAAGCATAATAAACAAATGGTCATTTTGCTAAAATTTAGACCTAATTTAGTAATTTGTAGATTGACACTTTCAAACTGTGCAACACAAAATAATGTAGCCAACAGTAACATACAGGTACACCATTTAATATTTATTATATGCATTTTATATACATTATTTTTCAACAGCTGTACTTTTGCTATGTGGTACAATCTTAAAAATTTGCTGATTCATAGTTTGTAAAACAGAAACCTTACAAAACTCATCAAAACTCGCAAACTGATCAGAAAAGTTTTGTGGAAGACTAGAAAAAATACTTTATTGTATTAATCATGCATTACACAAACAAAATCTTTAGTTACACCATAAACTGAAGCACATCTGAAAATAAAAATAAAAGCAGGGAATAACTAGTCAAAACACAGCAGATTTATGAATCTTGAATCAACTATTTTTGTATTCTATTTGAAACGCAAATAAAAATATTTTTCACTCCAAAAGTTCTGAAACAAGATTGTTTTTTTGGAATCAACTCCACTCCAGGTACTTCACCAGAAGAAAAGAAATTCTTGGTTTGCAACTTTAGAATTATCAAATGTCCCATTTTCTCATCTATTTTTGACTGTTCAAAGAGTGCCATAATAGATATACAGGGCCCTTTAACACACTACATAAAAGGATATAAAGACCAACAAAAAGTGAAATAAATAACAATAGGCCATTAGCAAGATGGGTAATCCTTGATAAATAAACTCGTAAATACAGTAAGATGTACAAAATATCACATAGTGATAGGATGCCAAGATTAATTTTTTTTTTTTTAAAGAGTTCATTTGGGGGTGTTAACCCCTCTGTGTTTCATTTGAACACATTTTACAGTCCTTTATTTATGAAGACAGTTATGCGATGATGATGAATTAGCATCCTTATGCAAGGACTTAGCTGAGCTGTATTAGGCAAAAGAAGGGAAGAGTGTGGTTACACGGCAGCGGGTCAGTGAGATCTCTGTGTTTTAGGGTTCTATAATGCAGAAAAACATTATCAATACAATCTTGAGCACTGTTGTGACAGGCTAAATATATAAAAAGACTTATAAAAACTAGAATTTTATCCAAACATTTTGTGCAACTAATGCTAAAATATTTTAAGTTAAATTTCCTTTTCTTTAAAGCAAAATAAAAGTTTAAAAGGGGAATCTGTGGCATTCAACTGATAAACAGAAGATTACTAAGAGATGAAAAGAAAGCTACTCTTGGAGCTCACTTCCCCCCACAAGAGCACCACATTCCTAACCCTAAGGCAGCACACAGAGTCCAAAATAAAAGTCTTTTGTAAGATCAGACTCCACATTTGCTTAAAGACACCTAAAGAACAGACATACGCTCAGTTCATATCCAGTCAAGGCTACAAATACTGGTTTTCTTTTTTGTATTTCTTCCCACCCCCCCAAATACAGTAATTACAGTTAATGAATGAGCCTGACATTGTTCAAGATGTGGAGACTTTTCACCAATTTATACCTGCCCCACATAAGAGCCTTCACCCAGGCAGATCAGATGTAGTGTCTTATTGGTAACCTTATCATTGATGGCAGTGATGCATTCCCTCTTTTTTGTCCAGACCTGCTGTTATGATGCAGGTTTGTTCTGCTATGTCACACAAATACTTTGGCAAGGGCATCAGCTCCTGCACTGGCAATATATGCTTTTGACGGATGAAATGCTACATCATAAATTGATTCATCCAGCTTTTTCCTATGAGCTGTTATTTCTTGCACACATGTCTTGCTGTCCAAATTCCATAACCTAATGGAACAATCATGGCCTGTTTAGGGGGAAAAAAAAAAAGACAAAAGACAAAGTTAGATTTGTCAGATACATGCATCATAAATGCAAAATTTATAGAGCATACAAAAGATTTAAAACCCCTTACTTCCAGACATTAAATAGATTCCATTAGGATCTACAGCTAGACTTGTGACAGCATCCAAGTGAGCAACCATAGAATGGATCATTTTACCTAAAAGCAAAATAAAGAGTGAATTTCCTGTGAAGTATTGTTTCCTTTAAAAATAACATTCCCATTAAATGCAATATAGAACACCACACTTATTTAGATTCTAATAATATCTGAATTATACAATTCTATTAGAAATTATTAAGTTCCAACTGCAGACTTTTGTAGAAGCATATGGGTAAATGGCACACAACTCTCAAAAAGGCATTCCCATTTGTAAGCGCTGTTTTTATCCATCTGGCATCTTTACTGGTAGGAATGACAATGAAGACCAATCCTAAAATGACTGGGTGAGAACCTATGTTTTCAGTCCCCAAAGCGTCCTAATACCTGCCCCAGTAGGACAAAGTGTTGACAAAGCTTAGTCAAAAGAGACTTACTGAGTCATATCAAAGGTCATTGCTAGGAGAGAGGCTATTGGTGATAAAAACAAGGCAACTGTAAGTGATGCTTGCCCAGAATACTCTCCAGCTTCTAATAATAAACGGTTCAGACGTTAACCAGAGGTGTTCTCTCTGCATTCAACTACTCTTAATGCATTTCTTTTAATGATGTCTTTTGGCATCTCATGATGCTTTTCAAAAGGAGTTCCAAAATGTTTAACTGAACATTATAAGAACTGCCACATCTTTCTGTTTTGAACCTGTCACCTGTTGGGTGTTATCAAGTGAACCTTAGTTCATGTATTGGAAAAGAGAGCAAATAAATCCCTATAAGACGATGACCGACATGAAGAAGATGTATCATCTTTGCCGAGTTGTCTGTCTTCCTGAAGAATTTCAGCCTATTTAATTTCTAAGATTCTTACTGAAGAAGCTGAAAGCTACCTAGGGTCTCTGGTCATCTTTTTAACCATTCTCTGAAACATTTTAATTTGGCTATATCGCTTTTGAGCTAAGGGAGACCGGAGTAACACAAAGTACCCATGTGGATAACACCAAGAATTTGTACAAAAGTATTAACAATGACTCTTTTTGTTGTTTATTCCTTTCCTCCCTCCTAACATTCATTCTGCTGTTCTGACCACTAAGCACCGAACTGACAGTTTCATCTAGCCTCTTCTTATAACTCCAAGGTCTTACCTTGAGTAAGAACAGTCAGCTCAGTGATTATTATTTTACAAAGTTTGTTTTTCCTTACAATAATCTTTTCACATTTATCCACATGAATTTAATTTGCCTGCTTTTAAGTCTGTTAAGATCTTCAGTTCTTCATCATTGGCCTTCATCTTTAATACCATCATTAATTAATGAATGTCAGTAAACTGTCAACATACTGTGCCCTGTTCTGATGATTTGTATTATGTTGAACTATTGCTGATTCCGCGAGGACCTGGTAATTTTTTATTTCACCAAATGACCATTTACTACTTCTTTCTGCTTCCTGTCTTTGACCCAATTATGTGTTCATGTAAGATTTTTCTCCTTGTTCTACATCTATTTATTTAAAGTAATAAATTTTAATTTCAGGACAATCATTGCAATGCATTTAATGACCACAATTCAAACATGTACATTCATGGCAGGCGAGATGGGGAAAAGATGTCTTACATTTTTGTTTTTAAAACAAAAAAACCCATTAAAAAAAGCTAACTTAAGAGGACCTTCATGTCCCTCACAACGATCTCTGCTTGTTTTGAGAGTGGTTTCTGACCGCTGAAATCACAATTGCAGTGGATATCATTATTTCATAGAAAAGGTACTGAAGAGTTTAATGTTACAAATACTAAAAATTCTCTTGTGTAAAACTGCATCACTAGCAAGTTTTCTACAAATGGATTCTCCCTATGTCCATCCAGATTTACTTTAAACATATTCATACATACAAGTTAGGTTCTCTTTATCCTTACCCGTTTTGTTGTCAAAAAATTTGATGTGTCTATCTTCATGTGCTGTAATAGTTACAGGAAGTGTGGGATGACTTACTACCTTGTTAATATGATTATTTGATTGTACACCTGAAAATGAAATTAAAAAATAATAATATTCACCTGCCTTAAAGAAAATACTAAAGTTAAAAGGAGAATATTTTAGCATTATACTATAGCTTACTATATTAACTCATATTATTTAAATAACATTATAGAAAGAGCATCAATGAATCTCCTAAGAAATAAATAATAGCTACTTGCTTTACAGGATGGGCCTAAGCCAAGTAGACTCCAACCAATGTAGTGTAAGGTTAAAGCTGTACAAGTGGTTTATACACATGAAAGACTGAGAGAACTAGCAAACCAACCAAGCAAGTACTGCCGGGCAGCACTAGCCAAGTAGAAACTGTGGCATCCATAGTCCATGCTTAGCACACACCTCCACATCAAAAAAGATTTAGCTTTAAAGAAAAAAAGATAGAATCCAAGTAACTGAAGTCAACCTAACCTATTAGATTCTGTCAGATATATTTATATCTCAGTTCAACTTAAAGAAACAATGAATGGTTTAGAATCCCTTTACAAGTTTTTAGAATACTCTTTAAAAAACATTTTATCTCGGTATGACAGTTTTAAGGCTTGTTCCCTTAATTTCTTAATGCTTAAGAAACGTGCTTGATTTTTGTTGATTCCATTTAAGATTCTCTCTTCAAACTAGCAAAGGTGTTGCTCCAGATTGTGATGTTCTTTCTCACTGTCAATGCCATTTTTTGCATAAGCTACCTAGAATATAGATTTTACAAGTATTGTAACCTGTGCTGAAGTCTTTATGTAAGCTACTTAAAGTATAATCACTACATAAACTGGACTGCTTGGAGGGGAGAAGCAAATTCTCGCCTTGCATTATTCTTTTGGATCTCATTTCATAGAAAGGAATGACCAGAAACTGGAGGTTTTCCTTATGGAACACGTTCATAGGTTCAAGAAAAAAAAGGCTCCTCTATCTAGAGTTTCATCAGATACATACAATTCTTAAAGAGCTACATCTTTTTAGCACCTTATTTGTAGAAACAGAATTTCTAATATTAAAGGTTCCACAGGAGAGAGTGTTTAATCACAACCTGTGCAGAATACTACACTGAACTAATATTCTGCTTAATTCACTTATTTACTTCTCCTAATATCCTCCATGTCAAGGCTTTATAATGAAAACTGTTTTTTCAATTCAGTCAACCAAATCTCGAAAAACCTTAGCTTAGAGAACAAAAACTATTGCTTTCACTATCTCTAACCACTTTAAAATCCTGCTAATTCACAATTTTTTTCTACCATATGTCTTTCAAGCATTTTTAAGCATCTAACCAACTTTCAAATTGCATGATGCAGGAAAGAAGCAAAACTTTTTCATTTAATTCACCATATAATAAAACTTGGATAAAGGTACCTCATCCAAGGTGGATATTTAATACAGAAAAGCTTTACCTACCAGATTCTATTTGTGATGAAAGCATTACCACTGACTGGGATGTTTCTAAATCATAGATGACTGTGCTGCCAGTGTTAAAAGATGCCACCATATGAGCAGGGTCACAACCTATAAAGTCAACTGATGTAGGTATTCCATGCTCTAGAAAGAGAAAAAAAAATTGTCTTTAGAAAGAATGAAACACTTTTAAAATTCTTGGCAGTTTAAACATTTAGTTTGTTTTATACTCATAAAGGAGAAATTTGCTCCCTTCTTTAGAGTAATGCTACAGCACCAGGATTTCTTTATTAAAAGATCTTTTCCTTTTAGTCCTGTTACCTAGTTTTGATAAATGGAAATAATAACCCTGGACTCATCATCAGCTGCCTCGTAACAGATTTTCAAAACCACTGCAAAAAACTTACCTTTCTCTCCATTGTAAGTGCAAATACAGGGCATTTTTTCTGGTGGGTTCCATAATCTAATAGTGCCATCTGCTGAACAAGACAGTAAGTGATTCTTTACACCGCTGTAAGCAAGACCCCAGACTGCATCTGTGTGAGCAATTAATGTGCCAGCTAGAACGTTTGGCTCTAGAAAAAACAAAAGTTCAGAAATGAAACTTTTTTAGTGAAGAAACATTAAATAAGTATTTATTGTACCTCAATATAATTTAAATTCCACATAAAACTGTCATATTTCCCCCCCAGCCCTTCCTTTTTAAGCAACAGCTAGAATATTACACAGAAGGCCATTTTGCACAACCACTTCAGCTGTCTCAAAAAAACCCCAACCAAAACAACCAAGCAAAAATCCAAAAAACCCCAAAGAACCCAAAACCCACACCAAACAAAACACCCACACACCAAAGAAGAAAAAACAAACAAGCCCACAAACAACTATATCCTTTTTTCCAAAATTATATACACTTGTTGTTATCTCTTCTGAGGCACTTGCTTCTTCCCTTCAAATTTGCCATCTTAAAGATGCTTGGTGACAGCCCTTCCTCTGTAAAAGGTGCAAAACCACCTAATAAAATCAGCTTTCCACTTAAACACTGATGCCTAATGCTGTTTTTACTCAGTGTGCTCTGCTGACACAAGGGCACGCTCTAAAACTGTCAAGCTCCTGAGTAATTAAAACAAGATTATTTCTGTTATGAAACAGGTAAACACATTCTTATTTTCTTCTCCCAAATACTTTATAATTTTCTTTTATAGAGGGGGTTTTAATCTACTCTCTACCAGGCTTTGAGTTGAGAAGTGATAGAAAGAGATAAATGGAAAGGAATAAAACCAGATAAATCACTAAAATTTAATTTTGCAGAAAATTAAAACCAGTTGGTCTTGCAACCTAAACCCTACTAATAAGCTTTAGGGCAGAAAAACATCTTTTAGAGTTCTCTTTCAAAAATAACTTTGTCACTTGAGTAGAGACAGTTCTGTCTGAGGCCCATGAAAATTATACCAATAATCCTACCTGTATAAATAAATTGGACCATTTTTAGTGGTTAGATTATATTGAACAAATTTTTAGCAGAGAGGCATAATTTGAGCCATATATTGGTTTTAAGGGACACGGTGTAGCAGTCTTCCTAGTTGACGGAAGTCAGTACTTCTTCCCATCCTTCCCTCTCTCACTGCCACAGATCACGCAGCCTGAGTGTTGTATTAGCTCACTCATTACATTGACACAACAGAGAGAGGAAGAATTCTTGCCTCTGCCCCATTCAAACTCCAGTCAACCATGGAACTGCACCTTTAGAATTACACTAAACACAAAATGCTGGATCACCAGTGGCAGGAGAGTAATGCAGAGATTTCCAAGCAGTTACCAGCTCTTTAGAGACATGGGTTATGGGAACTGAGATGCCAATCAGAAATGTGGAACATAGAATTTAAGTACATTTATCTTAGTTTTCTAAGAATTTCCTGTCAGAAGAAATAAATAATCATTCAAAAATTTGGAATTTTGGTTCAAAGCTGTAAGCATGCTTCTTAATAAGTAAGTTATGATTAATTTTTTCCTTACTGTTTAAACTTCAGAAATTGCCAGTCTTCCTATTACAGTTCTATACAAAGTAAGTCATCAATGCAAGTGGGAATAAATAATTAATATTTACCACACACAAAAACTTGAAAACACACAATTTAGTTGATAAATGGCAGTTCATTTTTCACAAAAGCTCTAGAAAACAGATTAGCATCAAGTAGAAAATTAATGTTGAAGACAATGGTCATGAGTTGATTATCTTTTAAAAGGTACATACCATAGGTATCGTATGGATCCACGTTAGGGCTAGGCATGTTCCACCACTGGATGGTTGCATCAATACCACCACTGAAACACTGTTCTCCATTGGAACTAATTGCCAATGACAATACAGGTCCACTGTTGGGAGACAGAGAAAAAGAAGTTAATTGATACTGCCTACAGGATAGAAGTGAAAATTTGGCCATCTACTTAAAAAAAAATTTGCATTGGATTAAGCAGTTAAAAAAATTCTAACTCGAAAGAAACAATTCTGTTAAAATCTTTTTTAAGTCTCAATAACTGATACCAACCTGTATTAAAATATTAATAACAAATGAACTAAAACTATCCAAACTTAAGCAATTCAACAAATACCATCTTATTTCTCAGAAGCAACAGTAACTACACCTACAAACAGTGAGTTTTTACAGTGCATATATGCCAATCTAATAGCTAGCTGTGATAAAAGAGGTGGTCGGTTCTCGCTCCCCCTCCCTCCCCCCCCCCCACCTACTTTC
>VXBL01005515.1:368039-413102 GCA_013400195.1 Aramus guarauna | reverse complement strand
TGTTCGGCCCCCCCCCCCCCGCCATTTTCTCATCCTATTTTAGGAAACCAGCAGTAACCTATGCCCCAGTAAACTGGTTCAGCAAACAATCCCAGAAAGAGTACTTTTTGGCCAAGCTTAGACTTTTACTGGTTTAACTTCAACCTGTTTGCTGTGATATTAGACAAGCACAAGCTGTAGCCCAAAAGAAGCAGCAGGTCTACTCCGTTGGACACGCTACTAAGTCAGGTTTAACTGTATTGTAAAACTATACCCCTGAAATGAGATGCCTGGCTCATTTAATGGCCCATGCTCAGTATATAAGGAGTTCACTGGTTGTTTAAGTGCAGATGAGCAAACTAGAATTACATGTTTGAAGATGGTGAAAAGGCTATTGGCTGAATCCACCTATGTATCTGGTAAAGTGAAGAACAAAGCTTGGCTGAAAGGGAATGTTGCTCAAACCCTGCTTGAGGGGGAAAATAGTAGAAGTACTTTGTTTCCAGTCTCATTGGAAGTCACAGTGCGGGGATCAGTTCTGTATGAAAATTTCCCCAAACCTTACCTTTTGGTATTCAGTAACAAAAGCCCAAATAATAACCCAAATTTAGACAAAGAGATCTGGAGGAGAATTCAATTGGTCAGTGACCCTCTATCAGTCAAACGAACACTTGTATTTAAACATGAGGACAAATGAGTCACCCAGCCCTAGGGAAGAATGCTTTACACTTTTAGCTAGTAAGTGCAAGAATAAGACATTACATTCTATCAAGTGTGGGGCTTAAGGGAAGGAGGAGGGTGACGATATTATGTGTAGATTTCCTAATACAAACTCATAATGTCGAGGCTAACACAGGAAGTATTATCCACTTCCATGCTTATCAAAGAGCTCTTGTGAAGCTTACCTGCTAACTGGGTTGGAGACTGGATCTTTAGTTACATAAGCAAAGTACACTCAAACTACTGTCACTGGCTACGGACTGTGCATTTTTGTCTTGCCTTCTTATTGAAAGGAAGCAGAATTTAAAATTAGCAACTGAAACTCAGGCAGTAATAAAGCAGTTAATGTGAGTTGAAAAATCACTAGGAGTGTTACAAGTTCCAGCTCAACTTGCAAGTTTTACTAACATTGTTTAATTCCGGTTAGCTTGCTGTCACCATCTGCCACAACAAAGACCTTTCCTTGTTTCAGACTAGTTTGCACAATCTGCTTTCTCAAGATCTTGGGATGGACGACCATCAGAAATGACAGCATTTCTTATGGTGTGTAATGAACCACCACCTGCACTCAAAGCAGGGAAACTTGAGATGGGAAGGGAGAAACCCTGAGCTGACACTGCAAGAGAACTGACTGTAGCTATCAGAACTTTATTCAGGTATTAATCCACTTTTTGATTACAACAATTATCTCACTGATTTCCAGGTTCCCCCAGCCTTGAGAGGCATATGTATGAATTAATACCCATGCCCTATTACTACTTTGGCCTATCCTGGCAATGAAATTGTGTCTCTGATTCTTGTTCAAGCCACTAAAAAATTCAGCATCCTTCCAGCCACTTGCTTGATCTGATTTTGCACTCATTGCATCCACATTCAATGGGGTTCTGATGCTGATAATTGCACATGTACTTTTAATTTCTCAGACCTGTATTTGAAGATTATTTGGTAAGACTAATAAATTCTACCTAATTTATCTTTTTCACACATTATATATAAAATCCATGGTCCAAGACATGCGCATCATGCAGGTGATTTCATTATCATCTTCTACAATCTCTCCTTTCCATTGCAACTAACCACATTTGCCGTTGTTTTATCATGGACTGTGCAATTCATGACAGGTATTTACTTGTTTTTACAAATATAATTAAACCTTGTCTATAAGATGTAAAAATAAAATACATTTGTGGCTTTTAAACTGAAGTGTCTTATGAATTCATGAGATAACAATACATTTATCAAGCATTATGTCAGACACTTACATGTGAGCCCTAAATGTGTAGATGGGTTCTACGTCTAAAGAGGCACTCCTGAAAGGGAAAGGAAGAGTTATTACACTACATGAAATCTCTGCTGAAAAACTCTGAAAACATTTAAGAGCTAATCAAGTTCAAAGGCATTTAAAACCACAACTGACGTTTTATAAAAACCCATATACTTGCTTTTTGGCAGGAACTGTTTTCTGCAAATTCCAAAGTTTGAGAGTATGGTCCTCAGAGGCTGTAACCAGCACAGGCTCTACAGGATGAAAAGCTAATGCCCGCACTCCATCAAAATGACTGCGTAGCGTATACTTAGGGTTCCATGTCTTTCGGAAGGCATCTTTATTAGCTGGCAGCTTAAAAAAAGAAAAGGAAAGGAGTAATTTTATCTTGGGTTTAAAAATACATATAATATATATCTCCCTGTATTATAGGAGAACACGCTATTTTTGATTCAGCTAATACATGTTCAATCTTAAGTTTGCATTTATCTACTGATCTGTCTACAACTCCCGCTCTGGCATGCAAGGTAGTCTGCAAATTCTTCTACCGTAATAGTTTCTTTCATGCCAGAGTGGAACGGAGTACAATGCTGAATACACAAACAAGCAGCCTTGATTTTAAAAAACTGGTTTTAATCCTTCGGTGCAATGATACTTGAATTCTTCTTCCCTGAAGAACGATAAAGGTTTCATTGCTGATCATGTTCTCTGCACCCAAGTAAGAGATTACAACTGTCAAAAGCTCATTTATCACTCAAACACAATAAAAATGAGCTTCAGGTCCCTAGTGAGTGATCTTCCTCAGATGAGTGACTTGACTCAGAATGACAGGAAACACACGTAATTCCTGAATACTTCTGTATGTGAAGGTATATACACAGAAATAGGTAATCCAAGTGTCAGTATGCATTTGCCGTGATTTTAAAGAACATTACATAAGTATTTTTAAAGTCTTTAATGAGTTTTAAATATATTTGTGAGACAGTAACTTAATTACTATGTGAAGCAATATATACAAACTTTACATTTATATATCGTGAACATCCAATTCTTATTCTTAACCTATAGATTGTTAGGCTATAATACAAAAATTACAGCTGCTTAATATTAATTATAGGTAACCCTGAAGAGTTGCCAGAAAGTCTCAAACTGTTCTAGTGCCTGCAAGAGACTAATTTAGAGCTTTGAATACAATTTATATTATGTAGAGAGAAGACACTTAAAAGACTACATCTCACTGTCCTAAGCCACTATCATAAGGAGATATACATGTGCAGGTACTTCTCTCTTCCTATCAAGTACTTATAAAGGGAGTTTAGAAAACTGACTTTAGTTATATGACCAAAATCAGCAAACTAAGAACAAATGGAAACTATCTCTTCACCATGTAACTGTTAAAGCATGTTTCTCAACTGTAGGCCAGAATCTCTCTGCATCCCAAGATATTTTAGCAGGACCTGTTGTAATAGGACAAGGGATAATGGTTTTAAGCTAAAAGAGGGTAGATTCAGACTAGACCTAAGGAAGAAATTTTTTGCAAAGAGGGTGGTGAAACACTGGAACAGCTTGCCCAGATTGGTGGCAGATGCCCCATCCCTGGAAACTTTCAAGATCAGGTTGAACGGGGCTCTGAGCAACCTGATCAGTTGAAGGTGTCCCCTGCTCATTGCAGGGGGGTTGGACTAGATGACCTTTAAAGGTCCCAAACTATTTTATGATTCTGTGGTTTGTAGCAACACTCTTAAGAGATTAAAATCTCCCATAGCTAATAAAATACCTTATATCTGTCAGGACTGAAAATGAAAATCAGATAACATAACATACACTGCAGTATTTTTGGACCAAATCTATATCCTGGACTGAATTACCACTACTCAAACTAAATTTGATTCTATCAAATCAAAATAAACAGAAAGGCTCAGACAATAAAATTTACTGTTCTGAGTTACAGATGTGTAGACCGTTTGCTTTTGCCTTATATTAACATAAATTTTTGGCCTGAGTGCAAACTATGCCAAATTCAGATCAAGCAAGAGAAAGTTGTTATATCAGACAAGTAAACTGGATTATTATTTTTTAATACCAACCAAATACATTTCATAATAAAGCATTGTTTCCAATCTTCCTACTTCAGAGTATACTGAATAGCACAATATTTTTATTGAGATTTATGTTATTTAGCACTACACTGCATATTATATACCAGCTTCATAAAAAGAATAATCCTTGCAATCTCTAAGAAAAAAAGCTGACCAGTTGTATATTTCAAAAAAAATATACACCTCAGAAAAACACAGACTTGGAAAAGGGATTTGCTAATTACAAAGGATAAATGTAAGATACAAAATGGGCCAGAGTTATAATGGAAAAAAAGTAAAATGTGGCACTGCGTATCAATGTTCTAAAATGTGACATCTCAAATGCCTCTCAAAACAAAAGGCATAGACACACTGTCCCACTGAGTCTTAATGTTCTACTGTAAATACCAAAAGATAAAGATAGTTGTTAGAAGACAGACTATGGAACCATACACCTTCACTAGCTTCTTTTCCCTTTGTCTCTAAATTTTGGTGGACTTTACCAAATAAGACCAAGAGGGATCAGCTGAATCCTTGATCCTAGTCCCCTTTCCACAAACAGCCACAGAGTAGATGCTTAGAATAGTAAAGTCTACCGCAAGAGTTGTTCTCCTGTCCAAAATCACCCACCAACACTCAAATGAAAACTCTGTCTAGGTCAGTAGACACAAAACACTTTACATATCCTAAAAAACCTTTACAGAAAATCTCCTTAAATTTAGAGCAAAATAAAAACAATACAAACCATACGCCACAAGAAATTGCTAAACAGATCAGAGGAGCAATCAGAATTAGAAATGCTTACTTTATAATACTCAAACTAACCGAATAAAAATCCCTTTTTGCCTTTGTTTTGTTTGTCTGTATGGGTACACAGGCAAGCAACCTATTCATTCTGCCTTGTAAACCACCAGCATACTAGGTTGAAAGAAACTACATCTGAGCTAAACAAACAAAGACACCAGGAAAGGAAGCTCTTCCTTGCTGCTGCAGTGAACAGAAACCCTACAGCATAGTAAGGAGATGTGTATTTCCCTGTCTCAATCAACTACTCACCTACAACAAACAGGAATTAGAAAGTAATAATTAGTAACTGTAGTCAGAGTCTTTAAATGTTTTATTTTTTTTTTTCTTGATAATATTGGAAACCATTGGAGATTTCCAAACTTAGATGCTCTGATCAATGAGGACTTTCCATTTTGCAGCCAGTCCTACAGCAGAAAACCACTACCATCCTATGCAGCTATGGAATCAAAGAATATACAAATGGGAGCACTTAATTTGGTAACAAATTACTCAAAACCAATCTTTTTTTCTGAAAGTCTCTCAGAGGCCATCCTCTACAGACCTTTCCCTACACTACTGGAGTTCTTGAAGGAGACCTCACAAATTCCTTCTTTTAAGTCAGAGACATTCTTGCAATCTCTTTAGCATAGAAACAAGTATGGCACATATTTGCCATTATGGCATCAGAGCATATTAATGACTGCATTATTTTGATCTAAGATACTTCTAGCTCATCATTGTCCTCTGACAGTAGCTAAAACCAACCAAAAATGCCTAAGAAAAAGTACAAGAATAGTGATGCTTCTTCCTACTGTTCTTCCAGGCTGCTATCATTTCAGCCCAGGAACTTCTTTGTTCCTTCTATGTATATAGTAATTCTCAATGGAGAGCAACAGATACTAATGATCTATAATAGAGATAGAAAGTATTCTGCTAATACTGAAGTTGTACAGATACTGGGATTTATGCTATGAATCATGATTGATAATCATTCTCATGACATTAAAAGAGCCAACCAAGAATGGAGCCATGCAAAATACAGTATTTCAGACTATCCCTAAGGGTCACCATACTAATTAGTCCATGCACTATTTTTCCAGCATGCAGGCTGACTTAGGATTTTGGCGGCCAGGAGAGGAAAGAAGGGTGCTTGACAAATATTTTAGACTTTTTTCTTTTAAAAGTCTGTAATTATGAACATGTGCCTTAGGAGCGAAATGTTGTCCCAATACCTTTATAAATTTAACGAAGGGCAAGTGTGACCCACCAGATCTCGATACTCCAAAGTTCTGAACTCAGGAATAGGACAGACATAGAACGCAACTGCAAGAACAATTTGTGATCTCATCTCACAACTGTAGCTGCCTCACTACTGAAAGTATACCATTTAGTTTTTTGATGCCTCATATTTACTGTCAGTAAAATAGTAATAAAAAAAATTAAAATAATCAACTGACAAGTTCAGAAGCTTGATTTGAGATTCTAAACTGCTGAAAATAAATATTTTTCCTCATGAAGTTAGCAAACCAAACTTTCCTTAATTCTTTGATGAAGATACAGACAGGAGCATTTAGAAGTTAATCAACCAAGGAAATACAGCACTATGTAAAAATTAACCCCCAAACTACTCAACTTCATAATTCCCAGCAGAATTTGCTACTAGTTGGAGTGGTAGTTAGGAACATCCAGTACTGAATGTTTCAAATTTAAACTGCCTTAAAGCATTTACAATTGAAGCTTTTGAAAAACTTTTCTTTGAAGTCTACTTGTTCATAGATTTCAATGAAACTTAAAAAAAAAAGTGATAATTTTCTAAACAATTGTATATGACCCTCAGGCCAGACACATTTTACATGTGATTACACAAACAATTTAGCTAGACAGAAGGCAAAATCCTGAGAAAGTTAAGATGCAGAGTTGAAATTGAACTCTGATATTGTTATCTGATTTCCCAGAAGTGTTATGTAATTTGAAATGAAACAACCTTAAGATTAATCTTTATTGTCAGCAGGACGATATTTTATACAAATTAGAAAGTACATAAAATATTTTAAAAAGTGCTTTCATTTCTTTTTACACAGTCCAGTAATAGACAGATGGATAATCAACATTTTCTTTTGTTATTCAGAAAATAGTACTATGTAACATAACACCCTACAGTAACAGAGATATGTATGAGCTCTTACTTCATTATAGCAATTAATAATCCTACCAGTTATAAATACTGAAGGTCAACTACGATAAAAAAAGGTGTGTAGTCACACACAAGTATTTTCGAACCCTGTAAAAAGCTATAAACAATTTATTTTTTCACTTTGCAGATTCTAAGATTTTAATAAAATCCCTGGTAAGGGTTTCCAGTACAAAACACCATGTATCAACTTGAAAAGTCATAGAAACAGAGAGGTACCTTATCAACAACAATACTACTAATAAAAAACCCCAACAACTGCAATCGAAACCCACAAAACAGTTTAAATACAATACGTACAACTTACCTGAACACTTCCCTAACCAGCCATCAAATGTTACTAGCCAATGAAAAATTCATATAACACTATTGGTAGTGATTTACTGACTATGGTCAAAGGAACATCAGAATACTCTGGATTATAATAAAAATACACCCTACAAGCTTACATCTGAAATATACTACTATATATAGCCTATGCTGTTAACACTACATAAACAAAGGGAAGAGCAAAGAAATAAGTTAATATTAATGTTTGTGGTTTATGCCATGTTTTCTCAATAGTCTGTATCAGTGTATCATTGTCATTTTTGTTCAAATTCATGTGAAGATGTCAATCTGTATTTTATGTCATAACACATTCCCCCAGTGACAAAATCTATTAAGTTATTTAAGTAGAAAACAAACAAGTCATCTCACTTAATTTTGATTACCCACATTACTTAGCCCATTCACAAGGTGCTCCCTCCTCCTCATCCCAAGTAATAGTTTTTGCTAATGAAAACTCTGTTTTCTGCATCTGTAGTGTTCAGGGTGGGGGACAGGGAACTCAACTATTATTGATTAAATTAAACTGTAAAAAGAATTTTAAAATAAAATTGCACTTACATCATAACTATAGTCTGCATCATTTGTTACTGTCAAGTCTGCAAGGTCTCCAAGGCCCAGTACACTTAACAACACATCATCAGAACCCATAATAAATGACTTGCCTCCTCCAGGTGGAAATGTTATTGGCTCAGCTACAAAGAACAAAACAGTTTCTTTAAGTCTCAGTGTAATAATTCAAACTGATGAAAAACTGCATTATTAATCACTTAGAAGCAAAGCAGTTTAAAACTCAAGTTGTACGTATTACATACTGCCACAACTTAAAAAAAAAAAGAGCATGACGACACGCATACATGTGCAAACACACACACATATAGGAAATACAGAATTCTTGTATCACGCTTTGTCATTTGATAGCAACTTACTTTACAGAGGTGTTCAACACTACTGACAAGTGACTTGACTGACATTACTTTACATTGCAATATCAAGTGTACATGCCAGGTCTCCAAGTTCTCAGCTAAATACTTCATTCACTACACCACGCTATCTGCGCCTTCTACCCATTTGCAAATAAGTCTCTGTGCTTTAAACTACTCAAATATCTCTACTTGCATGTATAAGTATTATCTCTCAGGCTAAAGGCATCCTGCAAAACATCTCTTCTCAGCATGATATTGGATTCTAATTTAAAATACACTCAACTGATATTTATCTTAGCTAGCTATGCCTTCCCCAAATTAAAATGTAACATTTCTGTTAATTATCATTTAGAATTAATACCAATTATATATAACTATTCATTCTGAATTTACATCTGAATAATAAAGTTTCAAATATTCACCCATATTCTTTACACTCTTCAACAATTCTGTATATCTCTTTCTACCCACAAATATCAATTTAGCAGTAAGGAACAGGAATAAAGGCTTAAACATTGTGATACTTTAGCATACTTTAGAAACTGCTTTTACTTATCAGTATTCCTTTCTGTGCAAAAATTGGGACACTTGTTAGTAGAATATTTAAGCTTTAGCTATATGCGAACTTTAGCCAAGTGCAAACATCTGCAAAATATGTTAAATTGTATTTCACATCTTTAAAAATTAAACTTGTTTGACTTTTGGATTTCACTGATTTGGAGCAGAGAGTTATGGAGTCACTTTAACACCAACCCTTGTTTCTAATCCTCTCAGAAAAACCTTGAAACTCAGGGAAAAAAAAGTTTCCAGATTTGTAAGACATCCATATCCTGTTTTTCATCTTACAAAAATAGTTCCAAACAAGAGGACTAATGATCAACACACTCCTGTTTTGAACATGCATCTTTATTATTCTGTATTGTGACTATCTGAATGGTAACCTAGTTATGTTCCACTCCAGCAGAAGAAAAGTAACTAGTACCACGTGTAAAGTTACAGATGTCTGGGATCATTGCTACGGCTATGCAAAGAGGAGCCAGTCCAGCTAGATTTTAAATAAATAAATAAATAAATCACTTCTCAGGAATAAAACAAGTTCTAATGCTTTAGAACTACTGTACTATTAAAAACCATAACCTTATTAGCACAGGCAGCACAACTGTATGTGAGACTAAGAATATCATATATGTAAGAATAAAGACTGCTGTTCCTACCATTGCATAAGAAGAGCAAATAGCATTCTAACTGTGCACCATCATCTCTTAAAACATTCACAATCCATACGAAGGTCTTGACTGATCAGAATACTACATTAAAAATTTATTCATACAAGGCCATGGTAAGCCATTCTGGGCTGTTAATTTCCATTATTTTTTTACTAAATCCCTCAATTTGACTGTCTATTCCAAACCACTCATATTTCAGAAAAAGCCATATTCCTAGAGAACACCTAATCATTTCCCATGTTCCCACCTATTTCCTTCATTATTGTTTTTTAGTTTTGGGCTTTTTTGGGAGGAGTGAGGGGGCATCCACTCATCCATGCTTATTAGATGAGATCAGAATTTCTAAGGATTGATTTCTTCATGAAAATGTCTGAGCTGAGTATAAAAGGAGATATAAGCAATACTTTATATGAAGCAAGAAATAAAATAACATCACAAATATTCTCTGGGTGAAGCTAAATTGCAAAATCTTCAAATGAGTAACAATTAGCCCCTCAGCTACCTCAGAGACCAAATTTTTTCTTTTCTGACGAAAAAAAAGGGGGAGAGATTATAAAGGCTACAAAAGAAACAGTGTTTTTTTAGGTTGACGTCATCGTTGTTTGTTGGGTGTTTTTTGTGGTGTTTTGTTTTGTTTTTTTTTCCTTTCTTTTTTTTTTCTTTTCTGTCTTCCACGGAAAGACTCAAATACTTTTACTTGGAATTTCCAAAACTGGCTCATTTCTACTGTCTTGACAAGGTCCCAGCCTCCCAAATACAAATATCCATTTACAAGCCAAACCTCCCAAGTTATTATAGACCAGAGGTGCTAATCACTGGGGAAAGGAGGCCATATGCTCATTTTAAACCTGGGGACACTTTCCACCTTTTGTGATTCTGTGATTCCTGTTTGATCTTTACGACAGGCCCACAAGGTTTAAGTATGCCCCTGAACTTGTCATCCTAATTCTTTGTGAAATTAATGTCATCTGTCCTTAACAGATCAACTTTCATATGCTTTATACTAAAAATGAAACACTATCACAGACAAACACTACCATATTAAGAGTTTATATTATAAATTTACCAAGCTTTATTTGCAGAGATGAATATCCCTTTATTTAAACCTTCAAAATTAATGCTATCTGAAATTTAGAAGCATATTTCTCTTTCTAAAGTTGCCAATTTGTATAATATGTTGTATAACTATATTTTATTTGCACACTTCATTATTTTAAAGATGCATTCAAAGTTTAAAAACCAGTTGCAAACTCTTTTTAGAAGGAAGAAAATACAATGAAGATGCACAATGTTACAGCTACTAAAAATAAAGACTACACACTCTGCATATCAAAAACAATGCATCAATAGATATATGCAAATGATAAAGTTAAATAAATTACTTATTGAATGCTTTTAATCTTTAAAAAATTGCAAGTATTTTTCTAACACACACAGTACAATATTATCCTCACAGCATAGTATATATGTTTGAGTTTGCAATCAATAGATACCAAGTAAAAGTGTAAGTGATAGTACAAATTTCTTTGCAGGTAAAACTAGGTGAAAAAAATGCAATGATTAAATATTTGCTTGGCCAATCCTAACCAGCATTTCTTACCCTCAAGTTCCTGACATTATACATAATTAAGTCAAAATCAAGTGGTAATATTTGTACAGACTGAAACTGCTTTAATCTCTGATCAAATAAGCATGTTCATATATGCTGTTGTTGTCTACTATATAACAGGGACATCTTCATCTTGAGAAAGTTAATACATGGTAAACCAAAAGCAGTAGTTAATGCTTGAGTAATTAGCTGTTACTTCTGGGGCTTTTTGTCACTCTAAAGATTGACAGCCCCACAATCTACAGATATTAAAAAAGAAAAACAACATGTGAAAAAATTATTTCTCTGTACAATACAGTGGATGGAGAATCATGCTGCAGTTGATTCTGCTTCTGAAAGTCATGCAATATGGTGAAATGGAACCCCCAATTTCTTATGACCAAAACTATAATTATGGCGTAACAATTTTGTCATCATATTTAACTATGCACTTGAGAGTGGAAAAAAAAACCCATAACAAAAATCAAATAAACAAACCCCCACACCTTTAGAGGTATAAAAGATATATTCCCAGCCAATTAGAACTATAGTTTACTTTCCTCTCTGAACCTCCTCCACCCATCAAGAAGAAAAGTGAGCTTAATAATACTTTATTCTCTGTACAAAAACAAAATTATCAACCAGTGTCTCAGAACTGTAACACTTCAGAGTGCAGCATAAGCCTTACATACAGTTACAAGAACATTATGGCTTGGTAACATTCATCAGCATACGCTAGTGTGTCCCAGCTAGGAAGCCTAGATAGAGTTGTCTGCAAAAATCGTAGTTTTTAAAACACAGCTTAATAAATAATTGAGCAAAATCTGCATTTTATGCTAATGAAGCATTTGGCCTTGTTCACAAAAGACAAACCTAGAAGAAATTCAAAGTCAATGCTGAGCTTGTTTGTTTGCAGCTTTGCACCATAGGGCATGACAAAAACTTAAAAAGCCACATAGTATTCAGGATAGAATTTCTGATTGAACAGCACAATTTACACTCCAATATTCATGTTTAAAAGTTATGCAGAAACCACAATTAGCAGACAGGATGGTAGAGATATACCTACTACTCCTCTTAATGAGTAAAGCCCATACTACACTGATAAACTGAAAGCATGAGCACATTAAATAGCATGAAAATATAATCCTGAACACACAGTTTACTTGAAAATAGTATGAACAATCTTTATTTGAAGTGTAGCACGGTGTTTATGCTACAGGAACCAGGCAATAAAAGTCAGTCCCTATCAAATTTAAATTTACTGTATATTTCTTCCAAAAGATTGTTTTGTCCAATATTATTTTAGATGTAAAGTCTCAAAGAGACAACAACTATATGGCCTGTCCTTAACAATGAACATCTGTGTTTCTTTGCACAATACATATGGCCTAAGAATAAGAAAAATAGCCCAAGACTAAGGGAATAACAACTGTAGGGTCACATGCCCTTAATACCTTAGCAAGGCTAAAAGGCAACCTAAATCATGTAAATACTAAACTTAAATACAACCTAAATATATGTCCACAAGTTTTAGCAAGTGGAACTTCACCAGTAGGTTTTTCAATTGCACTCCACAGGTAAATTTGATACTGATTTATCTTTAAGTCATAAATAAAAACAAAAATGAAAAGGAAGGCAGTAAAAGAGAAGGTGGGAAGACAAACACTTTTGTAAAATAATAGTTTGGGAGAGCAACGCAAAAGCCTCCCTGCAAAATTTCTATTTTTCTGCTTGCCTGGTGACAGGCATTTGTGGGGGCAGGTGTGAAGGAAGAATAGGAGAACCAACAAATTATCAAGATCAGTAATAATACAAATTCTTTCCACTACTGGTATAGCTGATACCATGCCAGGGCTTATGGGTCAAAGATCATGATAAAGGAGCCAAATATTAATTCAGCTGAGTATTCTGAATGAATATGTTCTGAGTAAAGGACAGAATTTACATAATAGTATTCTAATCTCAAAGTTAACATAAGGAAAAGAATTCCTTTAAAAAAAAAAGCTGAATACAAGATTTTGGACTATTTAGATAATAGTTTGCCACTAACTTCCATTGCCTAAGATAATCCTGAAACTGAAACCAATACTTTGTAAAGAAATAAATAGTGTCTTTGAACACTTTTGCATATTGACCAAGAAAATTTTTAAAAAGAGAACAGTAAACTTGAAGAGACAAGTTAGTCTCATAACTTAAACAACCACTTTTAAATTTCACTTTAAAATGCAAACTGTGTAACAAATGTTAATACTCACCTTTTTTCCCCTCAAACAATAACACCCTATTTGTAAAAGGTTTTGCTAATGGGGGGGGTGTCTGCAAACAGGGATTTAATAGCGAATAGTTTCAGAACACACTGGTGTACATTAAGTCGTTTAAAAATATTTATGAAATAATGGTGAGTTATGATAAGCCACAGAAACTCAAGCCATATTGTGATAAAAACCATTCGGGAAGAATTGCAAATAAAATAATAATGTGGCAATCTGCAATTGCATTAAGCTTTATAGAGGGGACAGTAAATTACAGTGTGTGCGTTCTAAAAGAAATCTCCTGAAATGTAATAAGTAGCTGAATTTTTTGTACCTTCCTCTGCTCTTGCACCTTCATGATCAGTCATTCTAGAAGAGGGCGACCTAGATTGATTAATGATTCCTGAAGGGATGTGGGGTATCTCATCATCGCCCAGATCAGCTATCATGTCGTGAAGTTTTGTCCTGTTGACTCCTGTAAATTAACGTCAGCAGCAAAAATTCATTTGATTGCTACCGCTTGACTTGACTGAAGTCTAAAAATCTATTAAACTAATTAAACAAAAATAATTACTGATGGGACCTCATTAAAATAAAAACAATGCTTTGCTTTTGTCTTTGTATATTAATAAAATTGATCTTTTGGAAATCAAAGGAGTTAAGACACCAAATCTGAAAACTACATGCAAACAGTTTTAATTCACTGAATCAAAGAATAACTCCTTTGTGTTCTGTAGATCTATTCTACAATTTCCTGTAGGAGAGAAAAGAAAAATTATCTTACAGCCCTACTGAGATGTCAAGCCAAGTATTAAAAGAACATTAACTATTAAACAAAATACATATGAATTAAACATTTGCTCATACTATTACACAGCTTTAACTATACTAAACAATGTTACACTGAAAAACAGACTGCAAATAAAAAATAAGCTTAAAAATGAGGGAAAAAGTACAAAATCATAATGGGGGAGCAACGAACAATTAACTTTCCCTGCTGTTGAATGGTATTTAAATTGTATGAAGTGTTTAGTAAACACAAGACCAAGAATGCTTCCATGCATGCAAGTAGCTCCCTTGCTCTGCTACCTTGAACCAGCCAGTCATTTAGTATGTCGTAGAGGAGTCTGGGTTGGGAGGGACCTTTAAACGTCATCTAGTCCAACCCCCCTGCAATGAGCAGGGATATCTTCAACTAGATCAGGTTGCTCAGAGCCCCGTCCAACCTGACCTTGAAAGTTTCCAGGGATGGGGCATCTGCCACCTCTCTGGGCAACCTGTTCCAGTGTTTCACCACCTTCATTGCAAAAATTTCTTCCTTATGTCTAGTCTGAATCTACCCTCTTTTAGCTTAAAACCATTATCCCTTGTCCTATTACATACAACAGGTCCTGCTAAAAAGTTGGTCCCCATCTTTCTTATAAGACCCTTTTAAGTACTAAAAGTGTGCAATAAGGCCTCCTCGGAGCCTTTTCTTCTCTAGGCTGCACAACCCCAACTCTCTCAGCCCTTCCTCATAGGAGAGGTGCTCCAGCCCTCTGATCATTTTTGTGGCTCTCCTCTGGACTTACTCCACCAGGTCCGTGTCTTTCCTGTGCTGAGGACCCCAGAGCTGGACACAGTACACGAGGTGGGGTCTCACCAGAGTGGAGGGGCACAATCACCTCCCTCAACCTTCTGGCCACGCTTCATACCACTGATTAGGGGAATGTCAGCCTTGCCTTTTAATGTCTTTCAGCATTTTTAGTAATCTCTTGTGCTTCAGGCATAACCTCACAACAGCCCTCAATCCATCATATGACACAGAGAAATTTCCTTCTAAAGTTTACAAAAGAGCAGCTTCTGTTCCCAACAACTTCTCTGTATTGCATACTGAAAAACGTCAATAGTCAGACTGTGCCACAACCACACAAAACTGTGCAGTTTTCTGCTTTCAAAGAAGTGCAAGTGTACCTTCATGTAATTGTTGAAGTATTTTAAATGTTACAAAGACATGTTTAAGGATGTGCTGTCTCTGCATAAGGAGCTATGTTCAAGGCACAAACTGGATGAGTGTGTTTTATCTTCAAAAAAAGACTAGAACAAAAAAAAATAAATCAGTAAACATGAACTTGTTATGAACAAAAGCAAAACACCTGCAATCCCACCTCAGTGTATCTTTCTTCAGAGATTAGAAATGAAAAAAGTAATTGAATATTCAGTGCTGAAAAGTTGCAGCCTGAGAAGCCATAAGCAGATTTCTATTAGCTCCAAGATGTAATAGCTCAAGTCTGAATATAACACAGGGATCCTTCTACATCAACAGGTGATGCTAATGAAGATGGTGCAATCCAAATCTCTTTTCATGCCTATCAACTATGACGCTGTATTCCCAGAAATCAAGGCTAGCAAAGTGATTGGGACATACTGTTCCATAAATACAGAACAATGAGACTGAAGGAAAAGAGCAAGAAAGTAAAAAATGAGCAAAGTTTCAAGGAAACTAAGATCAGTAAAATGATCTTCATTTGAACAGTGACATACACATACAATTCAAGATGCGAAAACTATTTTTCAAATTGCTGAGAACACATTAGTCTGACTTGATTAGAATGAAATAAATTATGCATCATCTCCACTATTATTTTCTGAAAATGTGACAGGCTATATCCGAAAAACAGTCATCCCTGATTTACCTGCCAAAACTGACCTTATCCTACTTGGGCAAGAAACTGGCCTTAAATTCAGCATTTTGCTGTAACAGGTAAGCCTGGTTTCGAAGAAATCACACCTAACTCCTTATCTATTTATCACAATGAAGTCTAGAATAGGTTGTGGTTGATTTGTGGGGTTTTTTTTGATTTTTTTTTTTTTTTAAAAAGATCCTTTCCTAAGAAAGTAGTATTTCCATATAGCACAGTGACTATAACAACAGAAGAAAAAAAACCAACCACCCCCAAAAAAGGAAAAAAGAATATTACATTATGAAAACATATGTCCTGACAGAAGATGACTTAAATTAAGGCGTTCCACCCAAAAGAAAACACATGAATGCAGACTACAGAAGTAAAAAAACAGAATCAAATCTACTTCTGTTTAGTTTATCTCTACATTTGGAATGAAAGTTACCATATCTAGCCCATGGCTATAAAGACAACACTTCACACGCAGATTGTGGTAGTTATCAGATGCGCATCCAACAAAAGAGTCTGTTAGAATGTCTACCCTAATAAGCTGTCCTCAAAGTATTGTAAGAGGTGACAGTCAATTTTTTCATCTTTATGATGATACATATACTGCCATACATATAAATTCTGATATTGCTCGAAATAAGTTCTGATAAAATCTGACAATCCACTGAAGAGCAAAGTAAAAGACAAATATTCTGAATGAAGTTCATGCATGATCAGACATGAGAATAAAGGAATAAAGGCAGCCTTCAACACTATTTTAAGTCTCAGAATGATAAAAAATGCTGAGAAAGAAGTCTATGGATCAAATAAACAGAATTTAAACAAACCTGTCCAATTTTAAATGCATGGTTTTACTGTGTGCAGAGTTATCTCATTCAATTAGCTCAGTGATTTAGAGGCCAATTTTTAAATCGGAAACTATCACAAATATGACAAGTGCAGAATTCCACAAACCACCCTGTATGAGGTCAGGATTTCCCAAAGGAGAATTTAAACTCAAAACGCTAAACATGACCTCACAGCATTGCGGCACACAGTTGTCTCCTAAATATTCTTTTGTGAACATATACAGGTTTCAAAATTACTTTAGATGAAGAAAATATTCCTTTAAGTTTTGATAGTGGAAGATACATTGTCAAAAGACAATGTACTTCAAATAACTGATGGCCAACATGTCCTGCCATTCATGGTACAAACCCTTTTATCGTTTGCAGCAATTGCAGAAAAGCAGACAGGAAGGGAAGTTTTGACAATAAATAATGTTGCAAAGTTAAATTTTGCAACTGGACATTTCAGACAGAGTAATTACTATTTATTTTAAATGATAGTCACAACCAATTTAATCATCAATGTACACCATTAAAATGTCAGGTTTTGACAAAGTAGTTATTTTTGATGGATGAGAGTTATGCTCCTCTTCTGGAAATTTTAAGACTTCCAGATGGAAATCAAAAAGCTGACAGAAATTCTTGATTGCGTAGCAGCCAAGAGAGCAACAAGTGTAGGAAAGGGAAATCCTTTATAAGACAAGTCAAAATAACACCACTAAAACCAAATTTGGAGGCCTCAAGAGTTTTTCATAGAATTTATAATCCTAGAACAACACTAGTCCTCCCTGCTTCACAGCTGCTTACCTTGCACAAGCCAGAAAGTAGAAACTGACAGTGCACTAGAAGATTAGAATCGAAACAAGAGTATAGTTTCAAGAACTTTCTGTAAGTGATAACTTAAAGGCACAATGTTTGAGAGAGAAATATAAAAACCCCCTAAATACTTTCATTTTCCCCCAGAATTCAAAACATTTGCTGTTATTTTGCAGCAACTGTGCTTCCATAAGTCTAAAATGTGAAGTTTAGTATGAAAGTTTCAAATAAAAGAAGCTCATTTTAGTAATAAAAGGAAGTTTCTAACCCTACAAAAATACCTCATGAGAATCTGGTGTCAACTGTTGATTTACACATTAAATGAGGATACCCACTAGCACCCAGATTACTACTGTAAATTCTAATCAAACCAAAAACTAGGCAAAAATATCTTTACTTCAAAGATTTTCTATTTTTGTGTATGTACAATTCATGCAAAATTGCTGAAAAAAACAATCAACATGCGCTAACTGAATTTTAATTTGTTAGATATTACAAAGTAAATTCAAATCTTAACAATTACAGAACTCTTCATGAAGTGTTATATTTTAATATCACTTAATTTAGTTAGTACATATTCACACAATTTTTCAAGCTGAGGAAAAAATACTTTTTATTAAGTATCGCCAGAAACTGTTATAATATACTTCCAAAATAAAAACCCTGCAATCAAGGGAGTTTCTCTAGAGTGACATTGATTTAATAACACTTTATCTGCTCTAAGAGCTTTGTACAGCTGATGATATAAATTACAAAAGCATTTTTACCAGGTACTGCAATACTGAAGTTTGGTTTAACTTATGTAGTTCAAATAAGTTAACTGGTCTGAAAACTCTTAGAGTAAAGAGGTGTCAACCAAAACGTGGTACCTGCACAGAAAAGTGAAGGGCACCATAAAATAAAATGTTATATCGTAAACAAAGCCACCAAAAAAGGCTTGTATGTACATCACAGGCTTTTTTTTTTTTTAAATTCTCATTGCCTTAGATTGTAAAAATAATTACAAGCCTATAAATAACAATTATAGGTTGATTCAATCTCATGTTAAAAACCAGCAAAAAACCCCACCCACAACAGTACTATAGTATTGTACTTTAAGAAGCAGATAAAAGTTTAAATCTTTCAGATAACTTCTCAGAGTAGGAATATCCTTAAAATGCAAGTTGTTCATTATTTTAACACTCATATTTCAAAGCACGTAGCTCTCTCTACCTATTTAACCTTAAATTTTCATGTGTTTTCAACATTTCTCATCTAGGAAATGGCTGTCAAAAGGTTTGACATTCACATTCAGCAGGTAGAAAGTTAAAGTTGGTTGCCCCCGTTACAGAAAATGATGCTTAATGAAAAAACAAAAAACAGAACTTGTGAGAAAAAATGTCTTCTACATAGATAGGCAAAAAAAGCGTTGCATTACAAAATTCAGAAGCTGCACTTACTCTTTACCCCTTTCTTCCCCTTTCGTTCCTTCTTGTACTGTTCCTTCAGTTTACTTATTAGTCCCTGGTCTACATCCCAAACCTCAGCAGTTGGGGACAGGTCATCTTTGTCTACATGCAGCATATTATTAAAAGAAAAAAAATCAGCAATTGGCAATGCAAGCTATTGGCGATTTACTATCATAGCTGTATAAGAGCATTAATAAAAGTTATTAAATCTTTACTTTAAAGGTGCAGTCTCAGTTTTAAGTTTACAAACTACTAAGTCTCATTTCACAGAGTTTTCCAAGGCACTGGATAGTATCAGTTACATATTTGAAAACTTTATGTTAATTTGTTACTAAGGAGCAAACAAATGAAGCTTCATAAGTAACTGCTTATGTTAGATACTTCAAAATACACAAAATTCATTGGTATTCAGAAACGATTACTGCATCTTTAGAAAGACAGTGTTAAGAAATTATTCAGCCAGTGTTGAATAAGCAAATAAAAGTATTCATGCTATATCACTCATGAAAATGCAAGCTAAGTCAGTGCCAGTTTATTCATGAAGACCACCATGCATCCTCTTGCACTCATTCTACATGCACAAGAAACCTTGGTCCTACATATAACCAGAGCAACAAGTATATAAACACAGCTTTTTACATAAAGATGAAAAAAAGTAATTTGCATAGGTGAATAAATTGACATCCCACTGCATTCCAGCAATTAAATTATAATTAGCAGAAATACAACATTCCACTGTAGTTTCAGAAGGCATGTCGTCTTCTGTTTGACAAATATTGCAGAGTTAATTATTCTCCGAGAAAAGTCAAGTCTCCACTTTTCTAAACTATCCATCGCAAATATTTCTGGAAACTGAATTAGTAAAAGGATATACTTGTTCCTAAGACAAGGTAAATGTAACATTTGCAGAAGGACTTTTGCTAAGAGACAACTAGGCAGCAACCAAGCTTGGTTTGTGTGCTAGTTAAGCTTATGCTCACAAATTCTTAAGACATAAAATAATAAAACTAAGTTCCTCAGTTCCCAACTTCCAATCATACCTATGACATCAGTGTTTTCATTAAAAAAGCAATGTCTGAAGTTACAACCATTACAGTCATAAAAGTGCACAAGAGAAGCCATACACAGCAGAGGCAAAGAAACATGCATTTAGGATGCAAACCAGTAGGAGTTATTCCAAGTACGTGTTTCGTGACAAAGCATGACAACAAATGAGAAAATATCTGAGGATATTGATGCATCTACCAAAAGACCATCATTCAGATAGGGCTGCTCATGACAAAGAGAAACAATCTTGATCAAAAAGGTGGAGTATAGAAATGGGAAGGCTGGTGAAGGCATGAAACAGGCAACATAATGGCCAAGTCCCCTGAGCTGTTCACAAAGAACTGTGGAGAGGGGAACAGAACAATGACATCCTAACCAAACCTCAGCTACAACTACCAAACTGCAAACACAAAGACCTCAACCTTTATGATCGCAGGGCCAAAACACTGACAGAGAAGAATAGTGATTAGTCAGAAAGTACAAGAGGCACAGAATGATAAGTCAGAGGATATGCCTAAAAGAGGAGGGGAATTAGGGGGGGAAAAAAAAAAAAGAGCAAGCAAGAAAGAGCGAGTGAAAGAGATTCTACACTAGAATCTTAGAAAATGTCTCTAGATTGCAAAACAAACAGGGCATTTAGATATCAAGACAAAGAATTTGAAGGAACCGGGCTCATTCAGTCAACAGAAAACAGGAAAAGCATAAGCCTGCAGACACAAATACTCAAAACCAATGCTATTGGCTGCTGAAATGTAGGTCATAAACAGAAAACTAGATAAAACACTACCAGAGAGGCTGTGAAATGAATTTTGATGGAGATTTTTAGGAAAACCCAACAGTGTTTCTCTCAGGTATGCCTAGATGTACTTAGCTATTTCAGAACAGAGCCACGTAACTACGGTTCCTTAATTCCCCCTAGTAACGAACTTCCTCAAATTGCCTGCAGTGTTTATAACCCACTATGCCGACCTCTGACAGTGCAGAGGATCCAGGACATCCACTAGCCAATACCATTTAATGGACACTGGATTTTTTTTTATTTTATTTTTTTTTAATTTAAAAGATGACCCAAAAGACGCTGAATTCCAGTCACATGTAATATATATATATATAATAATCATAATAGGTATCTATTCCTGTTTGCTTAAGCAAACTGAAGTTCTATATGCATCTTTTTCTTGGTGATACTATATCACCACAAGGCATTTAGAAATTTTTAATCTAAAACTGTACATTCATTTTTGAATGTACTATATATTTTAATTCTTTACTCAACACTGTTTGAATTTTCTCATCTTTCACTGTTTTGAAGATAAGCTGTTCTTAAGTAAAACGTGTCACATGACAGGACACTTTAAATCACAATGTCTGAAAACAATTTAAGATACAAAGTATATTAAATGAGGCACTTGGCAAAAAAAAAAAAAAAATGTGTTCACAAAAAGTTCTATTACAGGAAGGAAAAAAAAGCAACCCAAACTTCCACACTTGGTGGCTGGTTTGCCGAAGTTTCCAATAGCAAAAATGTAACTATCTAATTTGGCAGTGAAATATTTTCACCTATTTGAAGTCAGACCTAGAGACAATACTTAATCATAAAGTATTGAAAGTAGTAATAAAGCAAGACTAGGCAATAGGTTTAGAGCCTAAACATCAAAGGTTGGTTTCCAGATACTAAATAAAAGCACTATAAAGAAATACACACACACTGCAAAGTTTAAATCTTTGTAAGATTACGAAGTGATAGAAGGATGCCAATGACTGCAAAACAAAAACAGGAAGAAAAAAAGAAGCTGAGAAGAAAACAGAACAGAGCAACTATCTAGATTATGAAGACAAAAAAAAGAAATGGATGGACCTGGAGATTTCAAGTAATAAGAGTTTCACAGAGTTCAAAATACAGGCTAAAATACTTTTTTTTTTTTTTTTTTTAATTTAGAAGGCATTTAAGTGGGGCAATATTGGAAATGTTATTTTTGATAGGTAATAAAGAAGCATTGACTTTACATATTTAAAATCTACACACTGATCTTTCAAATTGACGCTCAACCCCAAGACCTGATAGACTGTATCCTTAAACATCCATATAAGGAAAGATTAGCTGTACTAAAATCAGTGACATACTATGAAAAAAAGCATTGCTACTACAGTTATGGAAGTTATGTCTTCCAACTCATTTAAATAGTTAGTAAAAAAATATAGAACAAACTTCGGGATATTGTCTTCATATGGCAAAACTCAGAACACGTACTTTTTAAAATGAGAGTAGGTTTACATTTATTTCCTCCTCCCTACTTCCTTGCCTCAGCCATGAATGTTTTGGTAACAATGGAATTACTGCAGCTAAACCAGTTGTCACAAAAAAGCTGTCACAAGTTTGTACAAACTCCCCAAAATGCTCTTCCTCACTTTTGCTGTGGGTTCACTTAACCTGTAATAAAAGACATTCAAACTGCTCTCTGAAAAGTGTGGTGGACCAATTTGATTTTAGAAATAGATTTTAAAATTTTATTGTATTTTATTTTTAAGTTTGAGACAGCAAATGAACTGCTTCAAAACAAGTTTGAAAAAATTTAACTTGCAAAATCAGCCTTGCAAATAAATCAGAATCCCTCCCATTCTGGGTAACTACCTGAGTAGATGACAGAGACATAACACCCTGGAAAGCAATCTTGGAAAGCAATGACTTGGAATTTCAACAGACAAGCTAATTCAGTAAGTTTCAGGAGTCTGCTGTGAAAACATGGATAAATCTTTGACTGCATAAATTATAGTATCATGCTCTTTTTCCTTCTCTATACAATAGTAGTAAGAAAGTAGTAAGATTGATGCTAGAACCAGAACTTTCTGCATCACTACACATTTGAAGGGATGTGGTAAACTGAAAGTCAAAACCTTGGCTTCCAGGGCCTATGAGATGTCTTGTACAGAGAGATCTGCCTGTTTACCTAGATAAAAAGACAACCAAGAAACCAATCCCCTTCAAATGCGAACAACATCTAGCAACTAATACACTTCCAGAAGTAGATAAGTATTACAAAACCTAAAGGTAACAGTTTGTCCAGCTTCATCTTCCAACTAGAAATAAGACTGAGTTTTAAAAATAAAGGTACCTAAGCCTTTGATATTAATTGCCAGGAAGAAATGCTTTCTAATCCTTGGTACCTTCATGATTTTCCTGGAAGATGTGCCAGTATTTTGATTTCTGTAGATCTTTATATTCTCTTTGCTTACCAAGGTGTTTATCCAAGTATGACAAATTCATTGTCTCAATGACAGAAAATGGTCAAATAAGATGATCTAGTGGCACCTTTATGACTTACAATATGCAGCCACAAAATTGCTTGTACCACAGTTCAGAAGCTAAGACAGTCAATTTTGTATTTCAAGGCAGATGTAAATTACTTGGTTCATTATTCTTTTTCCTACCTAAATTCTCTCCCTCTTTCAATTTCTTCTTTTGAAACATGCAGGCTCCAGGAGTTTCTGACTTAGCATATTTTGTTTCACACCAAATTAGTGGCCTACTTAATTTTATCATCTACTCTAACATTAAAATAAATAAAAAGTTGTGCCAGTACAAAAGTTGTTTGGGTTTTTTTTATTCTACTAATGCACACATTAGCAATAACATCTAAAAATCTCAGCCAGAAAAACTAAATATACTAATTGCCCATTTTTACAAGTATACCAAAGAAATTCATTTAACTCTAGCACAAAAAGTTTAAAGCTCCTGATCAGAAACAAACAGGAAAAGAAAAAGTAATCTATATTTGAAAGCAAATTTAATTCTGTATGAAAACATTCAGAATCCTAGCCTTTGTTATTCAAGAAAGAAAATTTTCTCCTCTTTAAGTTTTGGAATCGAAATCAAAAGCTGAAACACATGTAACCATAACTGTATATGTGGCAACTACAACAGCATATATATATATATATAGATGAAAGTTTCAGCATCCAATACACTATCACCTAAGCATCAGCATTTGATCACCACAATCATCCACACATCCACACCATCTTAGTAGGCATTGCAATTCTTATGTAGATTAATAAGTATTCTTTTATTTCTAAATGCTTTTGTGAGCACCTTACCCCATTCTGTTCCATCTCCTGAACTTCGAGCTTCTCCAGCTCCCTCACCATCTTCAGCTGTCACTAAAAAATCAAATTCTTTCAAAGCTTCTTCAGTATCAGGGTCATCTGTAAGGTCAGCAGCTAAACCTTCATTACCAATCTGCAAGCAGACAAACATTTTTCTGCATTTAAATCATGAACAATATTTCCTACTCAAAAATGTAGGTTAGAACTGATATAGATCGCGAGTACTTGGTTGCAGGAGAAAATATTTTTCAACATGAAATGCAGAAAAAAAAAAGACACTTTGATATAGGCAGATCTAGAGCTGCTTATAAAACAACAACAACAACAAAGCAGTGCAGTCTAGTTATCATTAGGAAGTGGAAAGATTACTGACACTAGGTTTAGCAACAAAAATACTACCATACATCCCAGTCTCCATTTTTTATTTAAAATATCAATTGTAAGAAACCCCAATGACAGGGACACTCTTCCAGTTCAGGAGAAAAAGAACTAAAAAGGAACAGGTAATAGAGCCTATCCTACCTAGAAAGCTGCTCACAGACTAGAAAACTAAAAGGGGAAAATAGAATGAAACTTAATTGAACCTTAAACAGAAGGTTACTGGAAACAAGTCTCTGCACGGTCCTTAACATATTTAGTAAAAACCTGCATAAAAGGAAGCATGTATTTGGCACATAACTGATTTTTTTTTTCATTACATAAATTAGTTTCTTCTAAGGAATTGTCCCTACCTTCTCCAAAATTCAGAAAGGATGTACATTATATTGTTCTAAATTTGCCTTATAAAGGGACTCAAAGTATGCAGAGAAGCTGAAATGGCCAAATCAGTTTTCTCTTTCAGCAATTAATTCACATATGCAAACAGGTTGGTTGTTTTTAAGTTTTCAAGGTAATATATTAACTAAACCACCAAATTTACCAATAATGCATCTGCTTACAATCCATTCAGATAAGAAAGGTACAACAACAAGCATTTTAACGTGACATATTTATAATCATCTGGGGAAAAAAAATATTCTTTTTTTAAAGGAGATTTCAGATTTATATAAAAAAGACTTTTACTTTGTGTTTCTTATTTATCCGGTGCTTTTCTTTTCCTTCTGCAATATCTTCTATCATGTCACTCTCTTCCTCTTCATCACTATCATCTGCGTTTTCTAAGAAGTTAAATGTTTCAAGAACATCCCCAGAATTCCTACACAGATAAAAACATCAACAGAGAATCCATATTACTTGCTGAAAAAATTTTGGAATATTAATCAGATAAAATGCAATTGCAACCTAACAGCTTAAGAGGTATAGAACTAGTAAAACAACAAGAAATGGTTGTATGAAGACATTTCTACAGCTGTCTAATTCCTTATGATAAAAGCACCACTCAACAGAATCCTTCCTTAAAATGAAAACTCCAGAGTGGTTATATGACACAAATTCAGCTTCAATACACTATATATTTTCACGTATATATGTGTAATATAACATATATGTGTGTAATTTAGATACATATGTTCCTATCTAAAATCAATTTCAGTTAAGTTTATAATCATGACCAGTACATATCAATGACTAAGTAAAACAAACTTAAACTTTATGCATTTCTTATCTCTTCACTTACCTTTTGATTTCCTGTCCCTTTTGTTTTGATGAAGGAGATTCACCCCCATTGAGGATCTGTTCTAAGTTTTTTGTCTCTACTGAACCATTTGGTTCTGAATTGGAGAGCCCAAGCAAAGACCTTACCCGCTGGGAGCGTACATCCAATATTGTGTCTGTATAACCTACTTCCTGAAGATACCTACATGCATCAAGAGAAGAAAGGAAAAGCATATTTGATGGAAAGGGAAAGAAATTAGTATTGACTGTTAAAAATTAATGCCACTATTATATCATTTATGGAAAATAAGCTTCATTGCTATCCATCTCATATGGAAAACCTTACTCTATATGGCTTAAAGCTCAAGACTACGAAGTCCTGAAAAATGAGCCACTATTTGTCCGCCTCAGTTACTATTTCATACAGTAAGCATATATACATATTTCAGGGAAAGTATTTAACAATGTTACTTACTGTCTTAGTAACTGTCTGCCTTGCTTCCAGGTCAATTGGCTATTTTGAGGTACTGCGGGAACCTCTGTATCTTTGGTTTCATCTGAAAGATACAGTGCCATAGTTGGGTGGTGTGTTTTTTTTTTTTTTTAAAGATCAGTTTACTTTTTACAAGACACCAATGAAACTAAAAGCAAATCTTAAAAAAAGCTTTAAATTAAATACAGTCTCATGTAATGTTCTTAAATTTAAAAGGGTTTGGTTTTTTTTCTAATTCTTTGCTGAAGCATCAAGCAAATCATCTAACAGAATAGACTCAGTTAAAAGATCCTGACCCCTTACACACAGAAAAGGAAATAGAAAAATATTTAACTTGTACACAAAAGAAAACCTTGCCCTGACCAGCTGAAGTGTTACTGCTAAGCAAACAGACTATTATCTCTTTCACAAAGCAGCGATGCTTATAAAGCTACATGAAAAATACAGTTAAAATAAGAGCAGCAGTGACATATAACAGCATTTGGAGAAAACAGCCATGCCAAGTTTAACACAAATTCCATCAGTTTACTATCAACAATTAAAAGCTAGATCCACTGCACTTTTACTATGGCAGAGACTATAAAACGTGGTATAAAAGTAACAAGTTTAAGGATTTTAACATTTAACTTACATCGCTTTTAAACACATAAGAAAAATCCCATCAAGCAAGAAATATAAATGAAAATCTCTAGTTTCAACCAGGTATAAAACTACCAAAAATGTGGCACTTCTAAAGCAGAAAACAAACAAAAGCAAAAAAAAAAAGGGGGGGGGGGGATAAATCTGTAGACCACAATTTTAAGGCACATTACACAAATATAGGCCAACAGTGCGACTTCCTAAAGACCTGCATTTCAAGAGAAGCCCCATGCAATTCTGCTTATTAAATAGTTCGATGTTGTTATGAAAAATACTTTCCTCTATCTGCAAAACTGTGAAGAGCAAAACTGTTACAATCAACTTCATATCTACATTGCAAAATCAGATGTACTCCAAAGTACCAATAAGGACAGTCAAATTTTTCTCTTAGGACTTTTTTCCCTTGATTTAAGATAAAAACAGAAGCTCAAACAACATTTTTTTCCAGGCCAATGCAATACAGTATTTTTGTTTCTCATTCTTTAAAAACTAGTATCCTAAAAACCCACCCAAATCCAAAAGTATTTCTTCTGTATATTCTGCACTTATGCTTTCCTTCTGGATGGATGGCACAGCAGCAAAAAAATATTAAATCCTTCAAGAAGGGATATTATAAGAAATAATGAGCAGCAGCAGCTAAATAAGGAGTTGTGTAACTTTATTTAAAGCTTTCTTTGACATTCGGAGCTCTTTCAAAAAAGGAAAGGTCAACTTGTTTTGATTTTCAGATTAAACAACCTTTACCCAATAGCAAAACCTTTTCTAGATATCTTCTCTGTAACACACCTAAGGTAGGGTGAAGGGAAGAATGAAAGCTGCAATAAATTGAACAGAGCAAATCTAGAACACCGTATAAAACAAATTAAACTAAAACAGGCTATTGTAAAAAAAGTTACCTGATTCAAAAGTTGGCATCTTCAAGTCCCCTTGGTTCAATTCTGTGCCATATTTTAATTTATGATATTTTGCCCTGAAAAAGTATACAAATATTGAACAAAGTAGCATACAATGCTTTTATCAACTCAAAACATTCTACTATTCCCATTTAAAACAATCATACTAACACAATACAATTTATCCAAATAAAACTGTTGTGATAATTACTGCATCATACAATTAGTTGTACAATTAGCCTTTCAAGTACACTGTTTTGAGATAACCTTCTTACAATTATTCACAATTATTAAGTAACTTATGGATGAGAGTTCAGTATGTTCTCCAAGAATGTAGTGGGGTTTTTTCACGTGTGTCAGCTACTAAGAGAACCTTTCAAAAACCAGTATGTTCAACTATTTAGCAGAGATTATTTTTTCAGTTGGAGCACTGTCATAGCTAGCCAATCGCACTACAATGAACGAAGCTCACATTTGGGATTCCTGCCTATCTGCCACCTTCAGTTTCTCTCCTGCTATGTCTTTGTTCATGATAGAGATCTTTCCCCCTGAAGAGCCAATTTTAGAGTGCTAGATTCCCTCATCAGATGTATTCTCTTACTGGTTTCCTCCTCATAGACTGGAGGCTTAGCTTCCAGTTTCTGCCCAGTCCACCTATGCGAACATGTCTCTCTCCTTCCCATCGCTTGATCTCTGATCCCCTAATCTCTTCTTCTCCATCACTTTTTAAAAAATCAGTCTTGGTGATACTATTTCCATGCCAGTATGAATGAGCCTTCCAAATCTTATTCTCTACCCAAGTTGCCTATCAAAATGTCTCCAAGCTCCCCTTACCTCCAGGAGTATCACGTGAGGTACCTATACCTACATCCTGGAATTCTCTAACTTCACCCTAGACCTTTCACAATTTGACTTTTACCTCATAGATCCTCTGCAAAAATATTAAAAATCTCATGGAAAAGAACTCTAGATGTTTTACAGTAGAGCCAAGGTGAAAGATCTCTAAAAAAGTCAGCAGCCGCATTTTAAAGAAGTCTCCATAAAATACAGCTGTCTTCATAATTCTAAATTAAAAATTTGACCAAAGTTTTAAGAATAACTGAATCATATTTAGCTCCCCCAATTTTAAAGACTGCTCTTAAACATGAAACTTCTTGAGGAAAGATACATAATGGAACATAAGCTGGACAAAACCAAGGATTTCCAACAAATTTTCTTCTCAAGTGGCCGAGCCACTCTGCAATTTTTTCCAAATTGAAGGTAAAAGTTCATCTCAAATGCTGCCTGACATATGTGATGGTATAGAATGTTTTTCTTTTAAGTTACAGAAGTTTCTCCTAAAATTGCAATTAGTAACAGTCTCATTAACAAACTGTCAGTAGATGGCACTACTGACCCTTTATGGTAAGATAAAATACTGCATTTCATAGCAATTACATTGTAACTGAAAAACTGTAAGGCTCCTGAAGACTAGGTATTTGTGTGACCTGAATCTGACTGACTGCCAATTAAATAGCATCATAATTTTTTTAATTATCTTTGAATATGTTCCTGTTTCTAAGACTGTCTATCCTAGGTGGTCTCTTTGGGAGACAAACCCTTGGTCCACATTGTAATACAGCAGTGGTCCACCAAGCTTTCCAGATAAAGTGTACATACTATGATTTATATGCCCTATAAAGTACCGTACAATCTGGGGATATTTTTTTTTTTTTTAATTAAGAAATTGTGTAGTTAAATGAAGCCGAAATGGTTTTGCTCAATTCATAAGTGAAGCCAATAAAGCACTGTAATTGAAAAGTTGATGATCATCTTCTGTTTTAGAGCAAGAAATTAATCTTACTAAATTTCAGTAAACTATATATCTGCACACATATTCCTCTCCGTACTGTCACAAAAACAAGGGCTATTATTATGTATCTTTAAAAATCCCTTACAAGCTACAGTGTTGTTGACAAGTCAGTGATGTTACTCCCCCACATCATTCTACAAGAGGCATCTTTTGAATCCTTTGAGTATTGACTTGATAGTCTTCTAAGGCTAGGTTTCAATGAGTGAAAAAATAGGAGGAAGAGAAACAATGTCCTAAGTTGATTTAACTGCTTGTTGCTATTTAGCTGTTGAATCCTACCACTCAGTTGCAAGTATATAAGCCAGCTCCAGTCCAAACCCCATGAAGCCAAAATATAGCCACAGTTTTACCACCTCAGCAAGTCTTATTAATTTAAGCACAGTACTGTGCTAGTGAAGCTTGGAGTAAAGTTGCTCAGAGTACAGAAGAGAAGTTGTCCAGCTGGGTCTGCAAGGCACCATAAAGGAATAATCCACTAGCTACAAACCAAAAATCTCATACATGTAACTACTTAAGGACTAACTTTATTACAAAAATTCATACAGAACTACAAAAATATTTAAGGACATTAAAATAATAAACAACATTTTACTCCTCTAAAACTTTATCACACCCATTGTACATGCACTTAGAGATACATACTAGAAATACCAAACTATTTTGTAACTACTACTGCATTTTATTTAATCTTACACAGTGATGTCTTGTTTCATACCCTTTTTCTGAGAAATCACGACAGCCATCAGAGTCTGAATGAGTTTGTTTCTTACTCCCTATAATCTGATATTTCACAGCAAGAAACTTTTTGACATCATCAGAGTTAGCAACAAGAAGAAGAGAAAGGAGTTGGGGGAATCAGGTGCAACACTGAAAATTGCTGTCAACAATTTGCAGATCTGAAATTCTCAGAATTTTGCTTTGGGACTGGTTTCTTTTCATGAGTCACGATTCTTCACTCAGAGGAACAATGGCAAAAAAATAACGTCTGTTACCCTGAACTCTTCATTCAGTGCAACAACCAAGAAACTAACATGCTATCACCCTTGGATGATATACTGACAGGTCAGTACCTGCTTGCTTTCCTACTCAATCCATCATGCTTTCACAACTAGAGCCCCTCAAACCACTGGGCATTTGTAGGGGGAGGAAAAAAAACACAAACCAAAACCCAACAAAAAACCAACAAAACAGAAGACTTCCTTGTGGCCTCCAACACATTCACCAATCAATCTCAGAGTTTCAGTTGTTTTTAGCAATCTTCATGACAGTGCTGGCTGCGACTTTAGCATGGATTTTCCTTTTGAGAAGCATGCAGTGTTGGCTTGTACCCACTAGCCGCAAGAACTAAAGCAAACTGTACGTTTCTGCTGTTCTGCTTCTGTTGTACATATGATTACAAGTTTCCTGCCCATCAGATGAATTTTGGAATTTCATGGGAATTCAAACTATAAAGGCAGTTGCGTTTCAGGGGAAAGCAGGAGTTAGGTTTCACCAATGCCATTTGTCTTCAAATCCTGCATTCTTTATATGATGTCTTCACATTCCAGCTGTAACTACCTACCTCTGATTTGCCTCAATAATTAAGTAATCCTCACAGCGTTATGGTGTGCATCTGCAGAAAGTTTATGTGCAGCGCACGGAGTTTATTATTGCCAAAATAACCAAAATGTTTTCCTTCAACTTCAGAAAGTTATTTACCCAAGACACTTGGGTCTGCCATAACAGCACATTACTCCTTTGGTATGTTCAATGTTCTTTAAAGGAAGAGTATACACACTCCAACACTTTGCATACTTTTCATCTGCCTTGAATCCAGAGTGATTTGCACATTACTGGTATGATATAACAATGCAACTTTTAGTCTTACACCAGTTGGACACCTTGAGTTACCTTCCATTTTGAGGACAGGATTGAATGAACAAATAGATCCTGCCTATTACTTCAGAAAACACATGAGGTGCTGATACGGCTTTCTGTATGAGCATATGCTGTTTTCTGAAGCACCTTTATACTGGACACTTTACACAGCGGTACATAGCCATCCTTGCCAAAACAATTTTTAATATGAAACCAACAACGTTATTTCTGTACCAGTCACTCATTGTACTAATTCATAATGTAAAATGTATTTAGAGATACTTACTCTTGGACAACTAACTTAAAAGTGTCTAGGTGAAGCCTCATTACACTTTGCTACAAAATTTTAAGTTTGCTCTGGAAGGAATGTTCCTCTCAAATCAAACGAAATAACTAAAGGCTACCTATTTTGTTGCCTGATCCTCAAGATGTTTACATGGTTGGATTCAGCTACTTTAAGAGCAAGATAAAATTAACTGTAAGAATTGAGTCCACTACTGAAAGTACAGACATACAACAAGATTATTTTTGTAGTGTTTTTGCAAAATTAACTACTAATTTTGGTCAAAAGATATAGCTAGGCAACAGAAAAGCACGTAGGTTTGAAGGACATCAGCTGACATGGACTGAATGGAATTTTAGTTTTTAAAGCCTTAAATTAATGCTACAGAAAATGCATCTACTGAGACTAGAAATTCTAGCATCTACCACATGAAAAAACAATACTTCAAAACAATACTAACTTTTAAAGGATTCTGTTCTGCCATGAAATATCGTTTTCATCATGCAACAAATACAAAATAGTTGTAGGGAATCCAGAGAATAGTATTTTTCATCCTTTCAAGTTTAATACCACTGGAGAGCAGGTAAAGTCATAGTAGTAAAGTATAAGCATTTTTTGACCGTTTATTCTTATGTAGTATACCATTACTCTAACTCAGAAAAGGGAAACAGTCCAATTTGAACGTTCTGTGTTTAAGACATGAGTCCAAACAATTTGAAAAACATACAACTTTTTATTGTAGCAGACACTAAAGTTTATCAGAAAACACAATGTAAAGATGACCAACCATATAGACAGTTTACACAAAGTAACTGTAGAATCATCTAGTAAAGACAGTTTGCATAACATGATTGAACTCCTTTTAATCTGTAATGCCTTCTAGGTCAGAAAAAAGCTGAACAATTTGTATACCTACCTTTCTTGTTTTAATGCATATTCTAACATTTTTATTCTTCTCACTAAATCTTTCTTCAAATTTTCTTGACCCTTTCTCTCCCCTTGTAAAAATGCTATCCGAGCCTGAAAACACACAAAAAAGAGATAATGGATTTTATTCCAGTCAGTTCCCAAAACAAAGCAATGAAGTCTGGCTGGGAAGGAGAAGAGAAGGAGGGGGAAGATACTCTTTTGCATTAATCACTTCAGTCTGTCATTAACAACAAAATTATTTCTGCCATAGAGATAGTGTTATTTTCTGTTCATAAGTGTTGGGGGTTTTCCCTTAAAAGTATTAAGGTTAGTATAATAACTCTAAAAGAAGGCACAAACAGTAATCATATGAAACATTTTAATATATGCACACATTTTAGTCCTTATGGCATTGTTACCATAAATTGTTATACTTTTTCTTACAAACCCAAAGCCACATTAAAATAGGTACTCAGCATAATTTTAAGCAATTTAGTTTTTAATGCCAGTATATTGAACAGATTAAGAAATAGATACATGAATTCAAATACAGAATTTACAAATCCATTATACAGGGAAAACTGTATTTTAATGATTCACATTTTATTTACTACTGAAGACAGTTGAAGGTTAGAATATCACGGGAGTATTGGGTTTAGTGTGCTGTTCTATACGGAGAAAAATAATGAGTTTTTTTTTAAACATCAGTTATACTACCCATCTATTTTACAAAGAACCAATGAAGCTTCCTAGTTGCCTGCTAACCTAGTAGATAGCTTGTAAGTTCTACTGAATTTATCTCAACTAGTGCAAAACTTTAAAGTACTTGAAAAATAAAGGTAGTAAGTTTGCTGAGAAAAAAGTCGTCTCTTCACTACAAAGTGTAAGGTCTTATATTTTGCCTTTTGCAAGCCAAAATCCTAGGGAAGACAAGGGAATTTGCAGATATGAAAACAATTTAAACAATTAACAATATTACTGGATTGGCCATCCTTACAGGAAACCACAAACTCAGTTGTCCTCATTATGACTTTAAATTGACCGAAGTAATTGGGTAGCTAATTCAAAACAAGATTCAATATAAAATTTTATTGGAAGAGGGATTAAAAAAAATACAATAAGGAAAGCAAAGTAGGGGCCACACTGCTTTCAGAGCTTAAGATAAATACCACAATTTCATTATTAAAGGAGGCACAATAAAAAAAAAAGCAGAGCTATAATTGGCACATAATCTATCCTTGAAGATATTTTTATAGGGAGTGGTCGCATATTTTCATTACTCTCAGTCATTAGAGCCTGAAACAGTCTAACCAGGATGAGAGCATTTTTGCATTGCTCCTTTCTCAAGACTGATATCACCATATAAAACTTCACATATCAGCCCTGACTTTAGCCCCTCTGGCCTTGTGCTCAATGGTAAACCACATTAAAATATGTCCTTTTACCTTGCATTAGCTACTAATGATTTAATAAATTAAAATTTAAAATCCTAGTGAGAACAAGGCAGTTATGAGTACTTCAGTTAAAAGTCTGTCATGAAAGCACTCTCAACTAACTACTGTCACTTGTCGAAAAAGAATGCACCAAACAGTCAATGCAGGTGTAATAAAGAAAAAAAACACAAATAAAATACAGACTTTGTAATGATTGCATGCATATTTCAAGTGGGCTGTTTAAAATATGGGAGGGGATGGAGGGAGTTGGGCAAATTCAACAACTATACTCAACTGCAATTGTGTTGATTCTAAAAAATGCTACAAAACTGACTCTAATCCAATAGAAAGTTAACACCCTTCTGGAGAAAATTACAAGTATATATAATTGGGCAACAAAGCTGGTGAAGGGTCTAGAGCACAAGTCTTATGAGGAGTGGCTGAGGGAAATGGGGTTGTTTAGTCTGGAGAAAAGGAGGCTGAGAGGAGACCTTAACGCTCCTCTACAAGTACCTGAAAGGAGGTTGTAGCCAGGTGGGTGTCAAGTCTCTTCTCCCAAGTAGCAAACAATAGGACAAGAGGAAATGGCCTCAAGTTGCACCAGGGGAGATTTAGATTGGATACTAGAAAAAAAAAATTACTTCACCAAAAGGGTTGTCAAGTGCTGGAACAGGCTGCCCAGGGAAGTGGCTGAGCCACCATCCCTGATGTGGTGCTTAGGGACATAGTTTAGTGGTGGACTTGGCAGTGCTAGGTTAACAGTTGGATTTGATGATCTTGGTCTTTTCCAACCAAAACAATTCTATGATAATTTGCACTCCTCCAGTATCTAAGGCAGCAAATGACTAGACAATCTCACAAGCCCAACTTGTTATCCCAATTTTGACTAGTCAATGATAAGACAACAAAAAGTAAACAGTGTCCTTATACATAAATACAAAGGTACACATAGTTACAACAGTAATTTATTTTTAAAAGTAGTATGTTACGTGCACATATGTGTGACACCAATCTTCAAACATTTGGAAGTTACTGCATGCACACAAACTCCTTTCACAAAAATAAAACCAGAACTAAATGCTTTAATAATTATCATCTAAGGAAGGTTATGAAAGCTCTTATGCTCTTTGACTTGAAGGCAGTTCTCAACTCTTTCCAAAACTCAGGTCTTCTGTAAGTGATGGTCTTTCTCCCTTCTATTAGTCTTCTTTCATTTGCCAGCATCCTTTTTTAACGATTTGACAAATCTTAGTTGCCAGCCCACTGTTAGGCCTTAATTTTATCCCCAGTTTGCTGATAATGGAGTGGAAAATCATATAGCTGTGATCTTGCACAGAGGGAGGCATCTGCCTCCTAAACGCTCACAGCCAAGCTATTCCCTTCTTCTGGAAATACTTCTGGAATAGTTGGCCAAGCAGAATCAAGTCTCCATATTTACTAGGTATTGCCTAGATCTCATACTTTTCAACCAGACAAGTTAATGAGCTAAGTGATCTTGAGAATCAATATACTACAGAAATAATGTTACAAAAATAAAAACAAACACCAAAAATCCACCCTACAAAAAGCCCTCAGAAAAATCTTTTATACACAACAGTATTTATAACAATCTTCACAGGGTCCAAAAGGTTGAACAGAAAGGTTGCTACACAAGAAAGCACTTTGTGGTTGGATTTTTGACACTTTTTTTCAGTATTAGAAACTTCTTTCAGCATCACTTTCTTTAATTGCTTGTATACACATTTGACTGATTTTAGGGGTTCCCCCCCGCATTGTAACCATCACACAGCTAAAACCTAACAGAAGTTATCTATGCAGAAGTTAAGAGCTTGATCTTTAGAAATATGGAAAATCAAATTAGACTTTAGAATCACTTAGTCATCAAGATCCTCAATACAAAACCAAGATCACTGGAGATTTCCTGTATAAGTTACATTAACCAACTTGGTTCTTTAAGTCTTGAACTCAGAAATGAGGGGTGTCAAAACTACCACTTGATGTACTGCATGACTATGAGCCCTAAGAATCAACACACAATTTCCCAACACCAACTTTTTTGAAATGCAGTAAATTTCAGGTTTGATAAAAACAGATAAAGTAAACAGATCAGTCTCCCTCAGGGTTGCTGAACTAACTTAGGTTCCATACACAAAGGCAAATGCTTAAGAAATGCTCTCCCTATAATACAACTTTCTCAATCCTTAGATATTCCTTTCCTTTGAAATAATTCTTGGGAGAGCTAGATTTGATATAATTTATAACTATACCGATTATTAGAGATTGACTGGCACTAAAATTGGGAAACAAAATGACCCAGAACAATGCAGTACTCACCTTCCCTCCCTCCCAGTTAAGACAGAATTCTTTCCATTGTCTTAAACCAATTTGTAAGTCTCCAGGCTGATACTAAGAGAAGCAATCCTCCTCCTCCTCCTCCTATTTCTGTTCCCTCTAGTGTGCTGACTTAGCTGCTTCTGCAGCCACACATTAAGCCTACTGAGGAAATCATTCTATTTATTTTTTACTCAGTTCTGAATTACATCAGTTTCCTGATCCTACTCTGTATAGCCATGGGAGTACTTAGGCTGGCACAAGGGATGCAAACAGGATACTGAAGTAACAGCTCCTTTCAGTGCAACATGGTCTTAGATCAGGCTAAACTGACCATGGTATCATAATGTACATATCCAGGGCAGAAGAGGTGCAAAAACAAGAGCATAGAGACTTAAAAAGTCAAACACAAGACAAGCCCTAACTCTTTTGAATTACAAATTCAATGAAAACCTATTTTTAGAAGTATTTTAGCAAGACCATTTCTTAAGGGGAAGAAAGTATTTTATTTTACAGAACATGTATAAAACACTAGTTCTGTTGTAAGCAAAAATATGGCCTCCTACAGCTTTAATAAAGTCGAGCTGAATTTAGTTACGTACAGATTCTGTTAGAATATTTTTCCCCACGGATGGGGCTATGCTTCAGACTCTTCAAACAAGCTCAACCAGGAGCCTCTTTTTCCAGACAGATTCCTCTCCTCCTACCAGCCCGTACATTTTCATGGATCTCCGAGATCCACTACCTTTCTACAAAATTCAGTGACACCTGATAGCTCTAGTCTCCCTCTATGCCTTGGTGTTCAGCCGTAAATAAGAGTACCACCACATGACCTTGTCCTGTTTTTATAATAAAAGTGAATTCAGGGAGCTCTGAGAAGCAGTTAGAGTGACAGATACTTTGTATTTGTGCAAGGATGCATGAAATAATGCCTGAAACTAGGCAAGATAGAATACAAGGATAAAAAGAATTACTTTAACAGCTACTTGAATAGTATGGATCCCACAAGAAAAGAATTGTCTGCGGTTAAATCACTACAGAATGTGCATATGGAAGGGAACAAATTAAAATTATAAAATATAATATTCTAGACTTTGTAAACTTAACATTCTTTTAATGATATGTTGCATTTCAGACATACATGCACTACATTTTGTAGTTGGAAGGGTTATCTTTTAAACAGGAAGTCTGACCATGTGCAAACCATGCAATAGTCTTTCAACTTAAACTCCAAGATCTCAAATAAGAAACTGAAGTTTTCCTTGAACAGTAGGAACAAGTAAATCACTGATTACACTGACACTCCACATCCCTAGCATACAATTACACTGCTTGATCAAAGCGTAACAGAAGATTTAGAGTAGTTTACTGGAGAACTTCCACATAACTTTAAATTATTAAAAAACCCTGCATTTCACATAGAAGTTGATAAATCAAAATTTTCAGAAAAAAACATTTTCTGTGAAGAAAATTATGATTTTTTTTTATTCCTCCTTTTTAAAGAGGCTTGAAAGGTCCTAAAACTTACATTTCATACAGCATTATCCATAATAGCAGCATTCACACTAAAACTGCATTTTATTGCTTCAACTGCACAGAAAAGCCTGACTCAAAAATCTTTGCATTGATCAAGCATTTTTCTCTTTGCCACTGAGGATAAAGAAGGGAATTTACTACATCTTTTTGGTCAGGTAAAATTGCATATGCAACCTTAAGGTTATATAACAAACACATATAGGATTTTACAGGCTTGTTTTATTAATAAATTCTGATATGCAGTATTTGAAATATTTGTCTAAGATCTCAAACCTAGCGGAACATATCAAAGGAAAAAGAGGCACAAAACCTGAATGGTAAAGCATCTAAGATTGATTAAAAGACTTATCTTACATTGTTGAAATACTAACACTTTCCTATACGATTAAAACAATCAAATTCTAATGGATTTACCAACACAGGAACACACTCAGTGAATATACTTTCTTTCCATTTCAGTTGTAAACATTGTTAACTCTCAGACTCTAGAAGTATATTTCAAAAAAAGTCAACTATATGTAAAGCAATGCCAGCTGCAGTGAGATGTTTGCGTTCTGTTTTTCTAAAGTCCATTCAGACTTCTAGAAGGAAGGAAGGAAAGGCCTGAAGTATTTTTGGAAGAAATGCAATACACTGAAGCAGCTTGAATATACATACCCAGTGCACACATAAGTGTGCACTTACTTATCCTACTAGGGCATGTCATAAACCTCAAAACAATAGTAAGATTTATATATTTTTTTCATATTTTGTTTTAAGCACGAAATTATTATCATACAAAAAGACTAAGCTAATCTTTAGATGTTTATTATGCCAAAGATGAATCAGAACACTGATTTGGAAAACTAAAAAATACTGGGGAGGTGGAAGATTTGACTCATACCAGTAATTTAATAGTGGACACACCTGTGTAGTTACTAAAGTTCTAGTTCCCATTCACAAAAGGGAAACTGAACTAAGAGGAGAAGCCTTCACCTTCAGTTTTCAGCAAACAGTCTGAAACTTCATCTCATTCAGAACATCTAAACCATCACACTTATAAAAGCATCAACCATTTAGAAGGGTTGCACTGTATCCTTAGAGATCTGATTATGTCTATACATTTATTAGAATTAATTACAATTCATGCTTAAACTGACAACTGAGGACTGAAAAAAGATACCTTGACTATTCTAAATAAACAAGGATATACATTAAAAAAATCAATTTTATTTTGGCAATTAAAGTCTCGAGCAAGATTCCCTCTCTAGTAAGCTGTGCAGTAAGATTGGTGTCACTGATCATATACGGATCATACATGTTTCAAAGATACACCACTTTTAAAGATCCTGTGGAATAAAAAAAATAATTGGAAGACTTAAAGACTTAAAAAAATTAGAAACACCAGCTCTCATATGTTAACAGAAAACCTTCACTTCATATAATAAGTCCAAGTTAAAGATTTCAACAACTACTTAACACTAGCCTACATTTGAACAACATTTGCAAATAAAGAAGATAATTTTCTGTGGAACCTTATGAGCAGTCAGTTAAATATCAAGTCAGGATCTACTGCACTTAAAGGAGCAATGGTATTAAGATGTTTCATGAAGGTTGCCTTTTTTACAGATCTTTCCCATTTGAGCTGATCACTTCTTGCTCCTCAACTGATACTTTTTTCAAAGACTCATCTGATCCCTTTCTGATGACTTTTCAAAAGGGATCTCTAACCACTAGAAAAGAGACATCCTTGAGCGACTGTCCAGGTTCACTGGCAGGTTAATGATACAACTGACAGATATAAGAGAATTTACTCATCCCTAAGTCTCCTTCAGTCCTTCAATGGGTATGGCAAAGACCAGGCTTACAAAACTCTCTCTGAATCTGTCCTTCCTCTTTTCCACTGCCACCATATCACCCCCAGTCATTCAGATTCGAATTTTGCTTCTTTTCACTGCGAGGCCCAGTACTGTCAAGTTTCATCAGCTTCTCTGAACAATTTATAGAAAATCCAGCCTTTAATTTCCTCCTCTTCTATCCTAGAGTCAAACTGCTAAGTCACAGCTTAAAGTCAGTATAAGACTGCCTTCATTCTGTCGCTATTCCTTACTAGAATGTTTTCATGGAATAATTTTTTCTTGTGCTAGAATTTTTATAGCCACTCTTCTAACCAATATGGTATTTAGGATACTAGAGTATACAAAACTCATGGACGTGTTTTTAAAGACTAATACCCTCTAAATTTCATGTTCTGAAAACTAGGTAAACCAGTTGTCCATAGTCTTCTATTCAGTGCACAGAAGCCAACAGCGGGGGGCAGGGGGGGAAGTCAATTGAGACCACAAGTCCAAAAATTTTAGAAGCCACTAAAAATGATGGATTCAAACTCTCCTACAAAGACCACTGTCCTCAAAGACTAAAACATACACATCTAAGAATCAGAAACTAAATAAAACATTATTTTTAATAAAAAAGTGCCTTAGAAGTTTATAATTCATTGACGATTCTTGTATTCAAGTGTTCTTTATGCAACAATAGGCTTCTAAAATTTTGTTTCAGTTAAAAACTTACAAACTACTGAGCACAGTTTAATTTATTAATAAGTTTTTCTTTTCAATTCCAGTCCCAGAGGCTATCCTTCAGAAAAAGAAGTTCCTGTCTAGGAATTTTTAGAAGAACTGTCATCTTCCTGGAAAAAGATTCTATTCTTTAAGACTGAATGATTACATTAACTTCAGGAAAAGTGAAGTTCATTTGGTCATTATCATCAACATACTGTAAGAGAGCTACTAAAATGCTCCACACCACAGTGTGAGAATATCAGCCACTGTCCCTATATGCCAGTTCTCCTTCTGCCCACACACCTGACAATTTCTGCAGGCATTGTATTTTAGCATCATTAAAGACTCCTCCACTAGCAAATTTGCATTTTCTTTTGCACCTCACATACAAATCATAATGAACATCAGCAATCTAAGCAGACCCAAGATCCAGTAAACTTTAACTGAAAGCCACTAAACAGCCATAATTATTTCTTTAAATCAACTGGCAGTTAACTGGAATGCCTGGAGGTACTAGACCACCTAACCAGACACAAATGCTCATTTTGACCTAAAAAACCCCTCACTCATTTTATACCTCCAAGTTATTCTATCTTCAACAATATCAATATAATTCTACTGAGAAATTACAATCTTTCCATCCATATCACACTGAATGCCATCACTCAAGACAATTAAATAGCAAAGTAAAACATCAGCAGCAAAAGTATTTTTTACTACTTAAACACTTACTATTCTGTGAGGAGCCTGGATAGCATATTTCAACTGCATTCCTTTAGCAGGTTAACTAATCTATGAAACATGTTTGAACATAAGCTCCCAAGGCTCTGAGGCAGTCATGTTTCTAAAAATAGTTTAAGCAAGCTCTGCAAACAAATATAAATTATATGCCTATAACTAAGTTCTCTTTACAATTAGGACTATCTGAAAACATAATTATCCTTCCTCAAGAAAGTACTTACTTCCTGAAGATCAAGTCATGTAAAGTAAAACTGAATCCTACGTCTGTTTTCTTAACTAACTTGCTATAGGACTTTAACGCGTTTCACATCAGTTCTTCCAATAAATAAATAAAGAATATTAGTGTTCATATGCCTTTTACAGATGAAAGTTGATACAGGGTGTTCAATAGTTTTACGTATCAACATACAGTCACTTTCAATGGGACTACAGAAAACTGCCAGAACCCGCGTTATGTAGCTTAATTTGTCAATATGTAGTTTGGTCAATGCCCAAAGTTAACACAAACTACATCCTACATTCACATCTTTATCAAATCACCTAGCAGGTCTCTGCCACAATAATCACAGTAGCACAAATAGCAAAGCTATTGTTCATGTCCAAAATGGATCGCTGCTGAAAGCCTCTCACACACATTACCAAATGAAGCAAGAGGAGTATAAAAAGAAGAAAGAGGAAGAAGAAAAAAAAAAAAAAAAAAAGAGAGAGAGAAGAGAGAGAAAGCCTCCCAAATTTTTTATTGTTTAACAAAGTAGAGCTTGAGAGCATCTACCCAAACAAATTAGTTTCCTTAACATGTCTTTCACAGGCCTAGTACTTTCACTGTCTTAATAGTTTTTATGAAGTCACACAATCTTTCACAAAATATTGGGAATAAAGGACTTAAGTGTCTTGTGTGTTTGCACACTCGATGCTACATTCTTTCTTTGCCACACACAGCAGTAAAAAAAAAATTATTTTTTTTTCACAGATGAAAATAAATTCATATTAGACTACTGTTTGGTAACAAATTGTTTAAGTTTTGCATTTTTAAAATCAATTAAGTCATGGTATTTTCCAAATGTCCATGCTGGAAGAAAACCATAACACCAATGGCAAAAGGTGAACTCTTGCCAAAAACATCAGGTAACAACTGCAAGTGCTCCCTCCCTCAATTAACAAGCTTGTGTATAGTATTTCCCATGTAAACTTTCTATTTGGGAACAGTTTGTACATTATTCCAGTCAGAAATGCTTAAGGGAAGCAAAGCTTGTGAGCAGTATTTTCTCATTGACAAACTAATGAAAACAGACACAGAGAAGCTTGTGGACAAGCCAGAGCTCAATTACCAAGTCCGATAAGCAACAGCAAAATACACTGTAACCATAGCTTAGATTGTGTTTTAAGCACTTGAGAAATACTCTTGACCATCACAATTATGACACCACAGTACAGCAAGTATTTTGAAGACTTTTAGCAGCACCATTGATGTCAGTTTATTCATGGAATGCTCTATGTAAAGTAATGCTAAAATAATCCCTAATAAATTTTCACTCGACTAAAGTCTCTGAAGTAGTCTTCTGCCCAGGCTCAAACACTCATATATATTTACCCATACCACAATAATCAGAGATTCAAAATAAACAGTTGAAATTGCTTGTATCTTCTCCCTATATTACTGAAACACAGATATGTGCCTGGGTTGAGGCAACTCCCTGTAAAAATAGAGGCTGGGGGATGAAGGGATCAAGAACAGCCCTGCAGAGAAAGCTTTGGGGGTACCAGTGGATGAAAAGCTGGACGTGACCCAGCAATGTGCGCTTGCAGCCCAGAAAGCCAACTATATCCTAGGCTGTATCAAAGGACACGTGACCAGCAGGTTGAGGGAGGTGATTCTGCCCCTCTACTCCGCTCTGGTGAGACCCCACCTGCAGTACTGCATCCAGCTCTGAGGTCCCCAGTACAGGAAAGGCATGGACCTGTTGGAGCAGGTCCAGAGGAGGGCCACGAAGATGATCAGAGGGCTGGAGCTCCTCTCCTATGAAGACAGGCTGAGACGGTTGGGGTTGTGCAGCCTGGAGAAGAAAAGGCTCTGGAAAGACCTTATTGTGGCCTTTCAGTACTTAATGGTGACTTACAAGATGGGGACAAGCTTTTCAGCAGGGCCTTTTGTGACAGGATGACGGATAACGGTTTTAACCTAGAAAAGGGTAGATTTAGACTAGATATACAATAGACATTTTTTGCAAAGAGGGTGGTGAAACACTGGAACAGGTTGCCCAGAGAGGTGGTAGATGCCCCCATCCCTGGAAACTTTCAAGGTCAGGTTGGACAGGGCTCTGAGCAACCTGATCTAGTTGAAGATGTTCCTACTCATTGCAGGGGGGTTGGACTAGATGACCTTTAAAGGTCCCTCCCAACCCAAACTATTCTATAAGGGTGCTATAGACAGGTCTGCAATTTACACATAACACTATGTATGGATCTAACAGCACAAACTGATTGCAAAACACAGACTAAAGTGCAGTGCAACCACAGCAATTGTAAGAGAACTTCTTAAAGGTCAGGATTATTTTGCAATTGAGAGTCTTAGAATTTACACTGCAAAGGTTCTTGTACATTTTCTTCTGATTTTAGTTTTTCAAAACCAGCTTCTAGCCCTGGACAGGCATACTCGACAACCCACCAAACCACCGCTAAACTACTGTACTTTGATACTGGCTATCAGTAATCTGATTAGGTCTCTATTTGAGTTAATAAACAAAAAGGTCATTGCCTTTCTTAGCAGAAACTAGTTGTGTTGAGTACATTTCACCTATTACAGTACAGACAGCACTAGCTTCCTTTTCATTTAAGACAGCCATTCAATACTGTAAATATACAAGATTAATCTACAGTACTCTCATGATCGAATTCCTGCTTACTACTGCAGTTTTTTCTGTAATTGATTTAGAAAACACAAAGCCAAAGGAGTGATACTGAAAATATGCAAACTATGCATTTGTGTGGCTGTATGTACTTGTATACACAGACACATTTTACTGGAATTTACTTTGGATAATATGCTTTTTCTATCCAAAATAAGCAATATATAGCACCTTTTATTTTCAATCATATAATTAAGAGATTCATGTATGACTCAAAGTCAAGATGCTGAAGACTTAGTTTTACAGAAGAGCAATGCAGTAAACTAAAAATACAGCTATAAATTCTCTATCTTCCATGAAGAAAACAATAGTTTTCTAGCTTCTCTAACAGGGTAACTGGAGTGGGGGCACCTAGGAAAGCATGTTTTGAACCAACAATGATACAAATAAAATTGATTTAAAAGACAAGAAGATCAATTAAAGTAGGCTGACATTTAGATAGCACATATTTCATTCAGTTACCTTCCTACTGAATCAAATTCTTCTCTTAAGATTTAAAAAAAAAAAAACAAAACAAAACAAAAAACACCACCAAAAAAACCCAACCCACCACTACTAAACCAGACAAAGAAATCCCCTAGTTCCCTCAGTAGCTTGTTCCAAGGGTCCAGTTCTTTATTTAAGATGCCTTAAGAAGAAGTATGGAAAGAACATATAAACTTAATAGCAGTAGGTTAGACTATAGAATAATGGATGGCTTATTTCAAATCCATTTATATTTCTTCACGTAGAAAAGAATTTTCCACTGTACAAAAATTTTTTTCATTATGTTGTACACTTGTTGCCTGATTATTTATTTGGCT